>CM044560.2:1397592-1572592 GCA_024416835.2 Perccottus glenii
AACCACCTGATTACACAGATCACAACTGGCAGTGTTTTTGTTAACTGCAGCAAAATAACACGGCGCTCACTCGTCCTGTTCCTGCTCTGTTAACTTCTGCCGCTAAGTCACGTGACGACACACAGAGAAGCGTTGTGTCCTTGGGCAAGACACTTAACCCACCTTGCCTACAGTAGTGATCTGTAACACTGGTAATTACAGGCTTAATGTAAGTCGCTTTGGATAAAAGCGTCTGCTAAATGAATAAATGTAAATGTAAATATGCCAGATTATAGCCCTAGGCTAATTTCTATCTGCAGACCCCAGAAACAGAAAGAAAGAAAGAAAGAAAGACACCCTAATACAACACAGTTATTATTTCAGACAATAGAACACATAGTTAATATGAGGAAGAGACAGAACAAGAACATGAATATGACAATTATAATTTACAATTATATCTGTACTGCGCTGACTCTACGTACGTACCCCACTCTGATTAAGTATAAATTATGGATATTGCAAAGCCCATCTTCAAGACATTTTTCTAATAAGGTGCAGGTCACTTATGATTGCATGTTTGAGTGTCTGTTAACCACAGTTTCAAATGTGTTTTAAAAGTAAGGAAACGTCTACATTCCCTCATTAAGAGTGAAATACTGTTCCAAAACATTGAGCCCTGAAATGAGAGAAGGTTTTGTGTGTCGGAACGGGAGCTCACAGTCACTTCTGACAGAGGCTCGCGTTGCTCTTGAACCAGGTCCACTAAGAGATTTCTGTTTGATAAACTCATTCAATGAGGGAGGAGCCAAACCATGAGTAACTTTGTAAATCAAACAGGCAAATATTTTAAAATTTGAGAGACTTTGAGAGTAAACTATATTTATCAAGAATGTGGCAGTGGTGGTAAGAAAACATTTTCTTCAAAGCCCTTTTATAGCATGATTCAACAGGTTGAATAAACAGAAGAACCAGCTGCTATTACAATACTTAATATGAGACAGTATCATAGAGTGATCTGTCAAGGATGTTCTAATATGTTTAAAATTCCTTAGTAAAATTACAATATTTTAACATTCTTTTGAAAGGATTGTTTTGATTCTAAGTAGACCCCAAGGTATTTAAATACTTCAACATTTTGTAGTTCTTGTCCCCCCAAATAGACGCTTACGGGAACTAAAGGTGTTCTTGGTTTGGTGAAGAACATGGATACAGTTTTTTTTAACATTCAAACATAGACAAGAATCAATTAACCATTTCTGTAGATCGTCTCGAGCTTTTGAGAGTCGTTGGGCTGCTTCATGTGGATTTTTTTGCATAGGTGAAAATTACTGTATCTCATTTTCACACACATTAGGCAATTCATGAACATAAAGCGAGAACAGTAGTGGGCCCAAGATTGACCCCTGAGGGACACCTACTGGATAATCCAGGTATGGTGACTTACTGTCACACACCTGCACACACTGCTTTCTGTTAAATAAGATTGTATCCATTTAACTGTGTGATCTGTAAAATTAAATGCAGAGAGTCTGGTAAGAAGTTTGAGGTCAGTGGAACAACTATCTTGTGATATTGATAAATTAATTTAAATGTGTCAGGATATCCAATTTATAATATTTAGAAAATATTAAATTAATCTAGTTGCAAGGACAACAGGCTCGGATACCAATTCATTATTTAATTTAGGTTCAAGGCCTTTTCCACTGTGTTTTGTTTGTTTGCCAATCAATTTATTAATATTTTTCCAAATTAATTTACAATTTCCTTTTGCACCATCTATAACAACCATAAAAAAAGTTAGCTTTTGCCATTCGTAAAGCCTGAGTAGCCTTGTTTCTCACTGAGACAATCTATCAGTAGTTAGGCCTGATTTGAGAGCTTTTTTAAGTTGGTGTACCATGAGTTGTTTGCATTTGGTATTGATCAAAGGCAAGGAGTAAGATCACTTTTTATGATTACCCATTTTTTAGAAAGTGAGTCAAAACATCTTTAACTGAAGAATATAAGAGATCACAACATTTTTCAGGGTCAAACCTATAAAACATAAAAATCACATTGCCAGCTTATTGGTCATCTACAGTTTACTGTGGACGTCTGATGCATTTCAATTTGAAGATAGTGTTTTGCCGTTTAATCCACCTTATTCATGTCTAACATTACTTATCCCAAATGCATATGTCTACATTCAAGACAAATGTATGTTTTGATTATTCTGAGTGTTGATTTAGGAAAAAGTCTTCAGTTTGTCTAAGCCCCTAACCCTAACCCACCATCACGTCTGTCTGAGACACTAGCTTTGCTCTTGAGAGCAGATTAGTGTTTGTCTGGACTGAATAGAGAATGATGAGGGTGCACAGGGCAGTGTTTTGGGCACAGGTTCCAAAGAGTGGACCACAGCACTGAATATAGTCATGTACTTTTGTAATGCAAGATTCCTTTCTGTTGATTTACTGTTGGTGAAACGGACCACCCTGATGCATAAACCTAATGCTTGTTTATGAGTAAACACAATCAGATATGCTGTGGGTTCACCACTGGGCACAGTTTCCCATCATGCATGTGTACTATTACATTGCTTCAAAAGGCAGAGGGTGGATGTGGTGCTACTTAAATGTTTATTGTACACACCAGCCACATTTAGAGCCACTCTAACTCTTTGTCACTACCCGAATGAAAACATACACACATAAAACAAACGCACCAGAAAGGAGGCAGTGCAGTTTAATTGGTTAGTTTGACAAAGCTCAGAGCACGGGCAGAAAATATCTGCACTATGAACTCAAAAACGTAATTCTGAAAGAAAGCACACAAATTAGAGCAACAGTAAACCTGAGTGAATACAGAGGCTTGTTTGTGAGTTTAAACACAAAAAAACTTAAGCTGAAATAGCATGCACATGAAGATTGGATTTTTCATCCATATTCTGCTTTGTTCCTCATTATTGCATTGATGAACTAGAAGAGGTTGAAACTCACGGTCTGGACGCGGACGAAGTGGATGTTTTGTGGGAACCGTAGCATGAGTCTGGGCAGAAAGGCTTCATCTCCTGCATTGGTCACAGAGACATTCAACATGAAGGTCCCGACCGTGCCCAGGGCAAAGTATGGCTGCCCCCTGAGGACAAAAGGACATGAAGATTACGTTCCAGGACAAGGCTAAAAGACACAACACGATGTGAAGCTGAATGTCTGTGAACCTTGCCCTGCGCCTGTCCTCTCCTTTACTGATCTTTCATTCATTTTCTTCCGCTTAGGCCAGTTAGGTGTCATGGGTGAGGTACACCCTGGACAATGGCCAGTTAGTCACAGGGTTGATATTTAGACATAGACACCGAGAGACAACCATTCACTCACATTTTTATTTATTCTTTTTTTAACCAGGTAGGTCAATTTAGAACTAATTCTCAATTACAATGATGACCTAGCCCCATGGAAGGGTCTCTATTGTACACGTCTTTAGTGGTAGGGGAAACCGGAGTACCCGGAGGAAACCTACGCAGACTCAGGGAGGACATGCAGACTTTACACAGAAAGGCTCTGCCAGGACCTTCTTGCTGTGAGGCAGGAGCGCTAACCACGCTGTGCACTTGATCTTGAGTGAGTCAAATAAAATTCTACTTTAGTGTGTTTTTTCAATAAAATCTGACAAAGTTCTGACAAAAATTTCCTCTTTCTTTTTTGAGCTGTGATTGACTGAGAGCAGAGTGACATTTTTATTCTGTGAGGACTAATTAATTTTTTTATGACAATGCTACTACATTTCTAGCCCCGACTGCAGTGTTGATAAAAACACTGGGTCTTCAGGACATGAGTGAACCCAGACACTTTCATATCTGTTAATTTAAGAGCAGTACAGACCTGGGCAGAACAAGTCGGGCTGACAGCTGCAGGTCGGTGGAACAGTTCACCAGAACACAGGAGCGTGAAAACCTCGTCTGAAACACACACAGGGCAACGTCAGAGGAGTTTACTTCACAAATATTGACCACCTAAGGCCAAAATCTGCTGGGACAGGCTCCAGCCCAACACCCCCAAGTATGGCATGCATTTATTTAGCACTTTTTTGTATCCTTCTCAAGCACCCAAAGCACTTTACATCAGCGGTCCCCAACCCCTGGCCCGTGGACCAGTACCGGTCCATGGGTCATTTAGTACCGGGCCGCAGAGAAAGAACCCTGCAAGCACCGTACATTAAAAGACATGTTTATTAATATATTTAGAAAATATTACAGTTTTTATGCTGCTTGTAACATTTTATTTTGTGTATTTCTCCGCCACACCTTAAAGACCAGTCCGTGGAAATATTGTCTGACATTGAACAGGTCCGTGGGGCATAAAAAGGTTGGGGAACGCTGCTTTACATGATGCTTCCATCCCATTCTCACACATTCATACACCAGTGCTGTGGCACTGAAGGCAAGGTGTGTGAAGTGTCTTGCCCAAGTACACGACAGTATGAACTGGGGAGAGAGGGAATCGAACCGGCAACCTTCTGGTTAGAGGACAACTGCTCTACTACCTGACCCACTGCACCCCAAGTAAGTAAATAAGTAACCGACATTGTGATGGAGGAGTACGAGTAAATGACCCTAGGGGCTTTGTTATCCAGGTGAAAATGCCCCTGGAACCAGGAGTTGGGGCTCAAATGAGAGCGTCTGGTGACCAGGACTCCTTCTATGGGGCCTGGCCGGAAATCAGCCCGAAAGAGCAACATGGGGCCGAACAGCTCCTCAGTTCAGCCGTCATCAACATGGCAACACCGTTGAAAATTGGGCATGGGTCCATTTGCCATCATAACTCCTCATTTTTGCAGGACAGTAAATCTTGAATGGAGGGTTTTATATCTCATATTATTGCACTTTGTAAAGCACTTTGTGATTTATATCTGTGAAAGGTGCTATATAAATAAAATTTACTTACTTACTTACTCATATTGTAATAATAATTATTTGGCTGTGAACTTTTTGGAATTTAATGGCCTTTTGAATAAATTTGTCTTAAAATGTGATCTGATTTTTATCTAAGTCAAGGGTATTGACCAGCATAATGTGTTAATTAATAACCTGGTTGACTCAACCTGGTGCTTCCTGTGGCGTTGGATCTGACCTGCACATCGTTGAGAAATTTTAGCCCATTCTTCCTGAATAAGAACTGCTTTAGCTCTGTCATATTCTTTGGACGTCTCATGTGAATGGCCCTCTTCAAGTCAATCCATAGCATCTCTATTGGGTTGAGGTCTGGGCTACTTTCAAATCTTTGGCTGTCATTTGGAGTTGTTTCTTTGAAGACTCATTGATGAGTCTTCATTGTGCTCTTGGTGTAATTTTGTGGTTTATATTTATTTCTACTCAGTAATCACTCTGTGCAAAACTAAATAGTAGTAACCAAAAGACCCTTTCTCTCACTTGTTTTTACAGAGTTCCAGTGCAGTTACCTGTCTCCTGCTCCTTGTTGGTCGCCTGTCTGAACAGCTGCAATAGCCATCTAGGCCATAGCCTCTTCCATCTCCCTGTTACCCTCATCGCAGCCCAGTCTATCCTAAACCTCAGCCTCTTTATATCACTCATTATTGGGCTGTATTTTGTTTTTTCTTTGGGGCTGCTTATTACTAGATTTACCAAGTCAAATTAAAGATAATTTCACTAGTTTTAGGGAATTTATTCTTGAAAGTCTTATATAGTCTATATATTGGGCTCATGGCACCACAGCGGTGGGCGATGGTCTGCGACATTGTTTCGCATGCAATAAATTTTGGGGTCACCTGTGCGATGACGCTGTGTCTGGCTCTCTGCAGGATGGGCTTGAGTGGAGGCAGGGCCCTTGAGCTGCTGCGATGAGACGGGGTCTCTCTCAGACTGAAGGAGGCCTTGAAACGAAGCGCAGTGAAAATGTCCCGCACGTCTCTCTGTACACACACACACACACACACAAAAACAAATTTAAACAATTTGATGTCCCCAGACTACACACTTTCACCAAGTGGTGGGTCCGGAGCCTTTTGTGCCCTTTTGAAAATGCACTACAAAAGCCAATTCGACCTGAACCATACCAAAGCACACAAGACTGGAGCCATGGAGCAGTGAAGAAAGCTTACTCTCTGAAAGGCCAGGTGAGTGCTACAGGTGGGCTGGCTCGCTCTGGCCCGCACTCGGCCCCTTGTGATGTTGGATGAACCATTACTATGGAAATAGAAACGATGGGGGAAAGAGGGCTTGTGCAGGAGGTCAGAGGTCAGGTTATACTGGAGATCTGAGGAAGAGAGAGAAACAACGCCTCAGGTCATTACAGCCATCCGTCACTTTTAGAGCATTCTACCCTAAAAACATATTCTTTGTGTTTTCTTTCACCGTTTTCACAGTCTGACAATATTTATTCATTGTTCATTTTTGTAACAAAAGGTTTACTAAACATGTAATATGACATGATGGCAATGAAAACCTCTCTGAACCATGTACAGGACCTGTACCGTCAGCTCAGTCTCACGCAGACTTTTCTCTCAGTGGTGACAAACTGAAATTCAGCTTGGTTACTTGGATCATGAATGCCTCTAAGTTATGTGATATAGGATATAGTCAGTGATGCATGGCTGATTTTTCATCTTCCACCTGACGCAGGTGTGGACGAGCCGCCATGACAACACTTGTGTATTTGAAGACATCAAAGAAGCGCGCTATTTGAAATTTATATATTAATCAAATATAATACAGTATAATACAGCAAGTGTGTGTTCATGAGCTGATAAAATGCATGAGGGCAATCCTGTATTTCTGAGTGAAGACTGAGGGACAAACGAGTAACAGGGACCCAAAATGTTTGTTTTTAGGCACCTTTAGGTTAGTAGCTGCTAAACTGTTATTGTATTTACTGTCATTGTAGTTAAATTTATCAAAGGATGGAGCGAGTGAGCACTGTGTTTAACTGGATGAAGGACAAAGATGCAAAGACTATAGTAGATTATTGTGTATAGCCTATGTTCTAATTCCTTATGCCTAATGAGAACGGGTTCTCATTTACACAGGTCTTTATGCAGTTTTTCAAAAAGTACCGTATTTTTCGCACCATAAGACGCACCCGACCATAAGACGCACCTGGTTTTTAGAGGAGAAAAATAGGAAAAAAAATATTCTGAACCAAATAGTGTAATAAAATATTTAATAAAGTATAACAGAATAATATTTGAATTATATGACTGGAGTGAAGGGCATGCGCACTGCTGTGTACTGTAACACCGCCTACTACATGCTATCCTCCAATAGCATACGGCGGTGACACAGTACAGCAGCATCGCGCCTTCCTGCACACATCGGCTTCCGTAAGGAAGGTGAGGGAGGACCCGCTGCCGCTCTGCCACTACGGTAAGGCAAGGCGACACGGGGGGGGGGGGATGCGCTGCCGCTCTGCCGCTCTGCAACTCGGACCATAACACCATATTCGGACCATAAGACGCAGGCACTTTTCCTCCCACTATTTGGTGAAGAAAAAGTGCGTCTTATGGTCCGAAAAATACGGTAAGTCCTTCCAAGACGAGGACGCGTCACGCACCCCGACCACTTTCTGCAGTAGAGCCACAATTGACTGCTGCAAGGTTTTGTCCGTTTGTCCTATAATTTATTCTATATTCATTAATCCGTGTGCAGCTTTGTGTGTCATATTATGCCCTGTTTTTACACCGCTATTGCTCTTCATTTCAGTAAAACACAAGCTTAATACGTCACTTGTGAACAGTGAGTTTCTATAAATATGACTAGTGAGAGTCTGACTGACCGTCTCCGTTTATATTCTACAACCCCATTACAAAAAAGTTGGGACACTGTACAATTGTGAATAAAAACAGAATGAAATGATGTGCGTTTTTTTCTGGAGCCAAGGCTCATTTAAAATGGACTGTGGCAAAGTGAAAAACTGTTCTGTGGTCAGGCAAATCCAAATTTGAAGTTCTTTTTGGAAAACTGGGACGCCATGTCATCCGGACAAAAGAGAACAATCCAGGTTTTCATCAGCGCTCAGTTCAGAAGCCTGCATCTCTGATGGGATGGGGGGGTTGCATGAGTGGGCGTGGCATGAGCAGCTTACACAAGATACCATCAAAGCTGAAAGTTATATCCAAGTTCTAGAACAACATAAGCTCCCATCCAGACGTCGTCTCTTTCAGGAAAGACCTTGCATTTTCCAACATGACAATGACCACATCCTGCATCAATTACATCATGGCTGTGTCGAAGAAGGATCCTGAAATGACCAGATCTTTTACCCATAGAAAACATTTGGCTCATCATAAAGAGGAAGACGCAAAAAAGAAGACCTAAGACAGTTGAGCAACTAGAAGCCTGTATTAGACAAGAATGGGACAACAATCCTTTTCCTAAACTTGAGCAGCTAAACTCCTCAGTCCCAGACGTTTGCAGACTGTAATAAAAAGAAGAGGTAAACATGGCCTTGTCCCAACTTTTTTGAGATGTGTTGATGCCATGAAATTTAAAATCAACTTATTTGTACTTTAAAATTATACATTTTCTCAGTTTAAACATTTGATATGTCATCTCTATTGTATTCTGATTTAAATATTGAAATTTGAAACTTCCACATCATTGTTGCATTTTGTTTTTATTCACAATTTGTACAGTGTCCCAACTTATTTGGAATCAGGTTTGTATTTAAGGTGCATTTATTTTGTTCACCCATCAGTGACTTGTGTAAAATAACGTATATTAAAATCTGCTGTTATTCGTAAAATACATGTTATTTCTTATTACATCTTGGAAATGCATGTCCCTTGAGTTTACGAGCAAAATGAGCCATTAAAACATCTAAAATGACCAAATATCAACTGTGCTTTCACCTCTGGCATACGCAACTTGACCTGTCGAGCTAAAATTAAAATCCACCCGTTTATGCCATGTCCAGCTTTTCATTGAACAATGCGCAAGCTCTGGGCACGCCCTGAAAATGAGTGCACCATCCGCCAAGCACTTTGCGTTTCATGTCATGAAAATCTAACCCTAAGTCTTACTAGCAGTCTCCATTTCTATATTTTTTGTGGTGACTTGATTGAAAATGGGACTAAGCCCTGAAAAAGGATGAGTAAGGCTGGATGATTGCGAGGCCTGTCACAGAAGAATGTGTTGTCACAGCCTTCAGTCAGTGGCGGTTACCTATAGCTCCTCTGAACTGTCTGGAGCTGACTCTGAAGCACACAGTGACGTTAATGCAGACACTCAGAGCTCTGTTTTCAGAGCACAGCGCCACCTTCTGGTCAATGTGCTCCGGCAGATCCAGGGAGGCCTCCACGCGGATCACCGGACGAGACCTACAGGAAAAAGACATGTTTCAAGTTTATTTAATTTACATTAATATTATCGTTTTGCACAAAAATGCTTTAGAAAATGTAAACAAAATCAAATACATTACCCATAAATAATGATTTTAAATACAGTAAAAAGCCTGAGAATAGAAGTATGTTTTAATGTGTTTTTTAAAAGCATCAACAGACCCAGATTTTTTGTGTTTCAAGAGTTGGGGAGAGTGTTCCACAGATGAGAAGCTGATGCTAAAAAATGCTCTATCCCCAATCTTTTACCTGGTTCGTGGGACAGGTAACAGGCCACAATGAGAAGATTTGAGAGTTTGAGAGGTGTTTTAGGGGACGAGGAGGTTAGAGATGTATGAGTGGAACCATGAAGAGATTTAAAGACAGTTAAAAGTATTTTGAATTCCCATGTTTTCAATCTTTTTCCATTCATTTGAAATATTGTGATGTTGCCATGGGAACATGGCTCCAATATACTTTTAACATTAATTAATTTAACATAATAACAATAAACAATGTTCAGCTAAATTAATCTCCAATGCCTTAAAATGGAGATCAACACCAGAGAGACGTGGAAGAAAACGGAAGACAACCATCAACATGGATCGAAGAATAACCAGAATGGCAAAGGCTCAGCCAATGATCAGCTCTAGGATCAAAGACAGTCTGGAGTTACCTGTAAGTACTGTGACAGTTAGAAGAAGTCTGTGTGAAGCTAATCTATTTCAAGAATCCCCCACAAAGTCCCTCAGTTTAAAAAAAGACATGTGCAGAAGAGGTTATAATTTGCCAAAGAACACATCAACTGGCCTAAAGAGAAATAGAGGAACATTTTGTGACTGATGAGAGTAAAATTGTTCTTTTTGGTCCAAGGGCCACAGACAGTTTGTGAGACGACCCCCAAACTCTGAATTCAAGCTACAGTTTCTCCTACTATGGTGTTGGGTCTTTTTATCACATACCAGGGATCATGGATCAGTTTGCATTTGTCAAAATACTTGAAGAGGTCATGTTGCCTTTTGCGGAAGAGGACATGTCCTTGAAATGTTTGTTTCAACGAGACAATGACCCCAAACACACAGTAAACAAGCAAAGTCTTGGTTCCAAACCAACAAAATTAATGTTATGGAGTGACCAGCCCAATCCCCGGACCTTTATCCAGTCAAGAAGCTGTTTCTGAAGCAAAACCAAGAAATGTAAATGAATTGTGGAATGTTGTTAAAGAATCATGGAGTGGAACAACAGCTGAGAGGGGCCACAAGTTTGTGCCACACAGATGTGAAGCAGTTTTAAAAAACAGCGGTCATACAACTAAATATTAGTTTTGTGATTCACAGAATTGCTAAAAATGTTTGTACAAAATAGTTTTGAGTTTGTACAGTCAACAGCAGACACTACTATTTTTTTGAACACCCCCCTTTCAACTAACTGCCCAATTGCACAGCCTTAAGAGCGTGCATATTATGAATGCTGGGTCTTGTTTGTTTTCTGAGAATATACTGCACCTACTGGTAACTTGTTTGTCACTTAGCAATAAAAATAAACTAAAAACCTGGATTATTCTGGTTAGTCACATTGTACTGCTATTATTTTGAACAATACTGTATGCCAAATTTTTTTATGTGCAACAAGGTACATTTTCAAGTTTAATATGGGGGGGGGGGTATTTTTGTCATCATCACAGCAACACTGTCGAAAATTGGGCATGGGTCCAAGAGGATTTTTTATTAGTGTAACTGTTCAGACATGTGTGCCAAATTTTGTCCATTTCTGAAAAACTAAATTTTGCGGCCTTCCATAGGGATTATTGGGTCCCCTGAAATGTGTATAAGCCAGGCTATTACATAATTGATAAGGATCTCAGAATTAACATTAAGTTTCAGGCAACACCACTCAGAAACCGTGTTTCATAAAAACTGCTTAGTCAGCACAAAAGATTTTTTTATAATCCTAAATGGTTGACTTCCTGTTTTTTTTTTTGTTTTAAGTGCATGCTCATAATATTTTTGATTTGCCTAGTCATCAACATGTGTACCGAATTTAATGACTATGACAAAAAAAAGTTTTGCCCTATTGGCGTAATGTATTTTCAATTTTGTAAAGTATGGGTTAAGAAAAGTGAAATTACATTTACTTTGATTTTGTGCAAAATTTAGTGTGGCAGAGTGATTAGCACTCCTGCCTCACAGCAAGAAGGTTGCGAGTTCAAAACCCGACCGACTCAAACATGCTCGGCAGAATCCAGTCTTTCTGTGAAGAGTCTGCATGACCTCCATGTGTTACCGTAGGTTCTCTCCGGATACTCCAGCTTCCTCCCACCGTCCAAAGACATGCATGTACAGGTTAATTGTTAATTTTAAAGTGTCTCTAAATGTTAGCCCGGCGACTAACTGGCCATTGTCCAGGGTGTACCCCCACTAAGGCCCAAAGCTGCTGGGATAGGCTCCAGTTACCCGCGAACAATACGGCTCTAAGCTGTAGAAAATGAATGAATGAATGAATGATAATAATAATAATAATAATAATAATAATGATGATCTGAGCAATGTAAATATAGACGTTTTTCTACCCCAAATTAAACATATTCAGAAAGCGTCGCCGTTCCCAACATGTCCGTGGGGTCCGTAGTTAATGACTAAGTAGTTAATAACATCCTTATTTTAAGAAAAGATATAAATAAGTGTCTTTTTACCTGAGAATGATGGCAGAGTCTGAGAGAAAGGCCCCGACAGCCACATCTGCACACACACAGTGAAGTCAGTGAGACAGAAACATCTGACAGTCCCAGCTCTTACCTAAGCACAGTTACCTTTGTAACCGTTGTCATCAATGTCCACACCTGAGCTCAGCGACTGGCCAAACATCATGAGATCACGGCCCAGAGTGGCCCCGGAGATCCTCTGTACAAAAGACGAATTGAGTTAAAAAGTACAGAATTACGCCCTTGGTGCTACAGAAGTAAGCATTATGCAGTCTTGCACTAAAGAATCCAAAACGTGGTGATGGACCAAAACCACATCACAACAATATAAGAACTCTACATTAACATAGAAGGGCAGCTCTAGATTTCAGTTCAGTGTAATGTCCGTATGCTGTTGGCTCTGTGAGGGTAGAAAATCTGGAGTATCTCAGCTTTAAAAGGCCCCTCACAATTATGCTGCTGAATTCAATAAAGTTTAATAAAATAGTGTGTTTTCACACAGCCTGTTAATCGCTCATCTCTTTATGAATGTCTCAAAAAGCGTCATGTGACTGTCAACAGAATGCATTAAAGGCATGATCAAAACAGCCTGCACTGACAAGGACAGGACAAAAGTGACCAGCAGAAGAATTTCCACTGCTGATTAACTGATTTGTCTGAGCTACCTGTGATGGAGTGGCTGAGATGCCATGCTGTTTGCCGTTGTAGATGTACACAGCTCCTTTCAAATCGTCTTCGTGTGGTGCACCCACGGCAACATCTAAAAAAAATAAATAAATAAGTAAGTCACTCAGGTGACTTCAGGCTAAGTATAGTACTGCAGACAGCAGTACTGTATAAAGCAGGACTTAATACACAGGGACCCAGGTTTGAATTCCCCTCGGGGCGCTATGAACAATCCAGTGTGGGTCCTTAGGCAAGACCCTTCGCGCTACTGCCTACCTCATAAAAATGATGAGAGACAATAAATGCTATGAGAAGCCAGATCAGACGTCGCCCGGCCAAACAAGGTCTGCGTCAGGTGCTGGGAAACCAGAGCAACTTGATGACAAATGGGCTATTGGAACAAGAACAAGAAGAAGATGGGCGAGATGCCATAACAAAGCTCTGTTGGAATGCTACTACTCCAGTAACCCTAGTCAGAAGGGTTACATGAAGAGGATGTGGAATGAATGGTTCAGAAAGTCTCCTAGAACAGGGGTTCCCAAACTTTTCAGACCGCGACCCCCAATATTAGACTGCTGACGATCCGCGACCCCCCCCTTGGCCAGCCGCCTAAAGAGGTACATGAGAGATAATGAAGCCAGAAGAATAAACCAGCTGTTTGCAACTCAACCTGCGAAAGTGAACGCTTAATGGCAGGGTAATAACAGCAGAGCAGACCCTCCAAGGCTGGAAACAATACTGGTCAAGTATATGGGAGAGGGAGGCATCACACAACAGCGATGCACCTCAGAACCGAATCCAGTTACCATCACAGCGGCAGATATCCCAGAAAGAGTCTCAGGTATGAAAAACTGGACAGCATCCACACCTACTGGCTAAAGAAGCTCACTGCACTCCACGAGCGCCTTGCAGCATAAATGAACCAGCTGCTAAGGGATGGGACGCACCCTGAATGGCTTACCGAAGGGTGTACAATCCTGATCCTGAAGGACCCCGGCCAATAACCTGTCTCTCCACAACATGGAAGCTCATGTCAGGCCCTAAGATAAGTTTGCCGTGGCAGCTCCGAGACTCTGGAATGAGCTGCCTTTGTACATCAGATTGATTGAGTCTCTTCCTGTTTTTAAATCCCATCTTAAGACTCATTTATCTTCTTTGGCTTTTAGCTTAGTTTGAGGGTTGACTTTTACTTTTAGTTTTGTATTACTGTTGCATTTATTTTTATATTTATCTATTGTTTTATTATTTTTGTTGTGCTTCTGTTTATGTTATTGTTTATTTATAGACTGTGTTCAGCACTTTGGTCAACACTGTTGTTTTAAGGTGCTTTATAAATAAAGGTGGATTGGATTGGATAAGTGGGCACTTGGATCAATACATGAGCAAACCACAGAAGGGCATCGGCAAAGAAACCAAACACCAACTCCTGGTTGACAGAACAGTCACCCAAGACTGTAGAACCCGAGACACCAACCTGTGCACTGCCTGGATTGATTACAAGAAAGCATATGATTCAATGCCACACACATGGATCACTGAATGCTTGGAGATGTACAACATCAACAGGACTCTAAGAGACTTCATTGCAAACTCAATGAGGCTGTGGAAAACCACCCTTGAGGCCAATGGCAAGCCACTGTCCATCAAATGTGGAATATACCAAGGAGATGCTCTATCCCCACTGCTGTTCTGCATAGGTCTGAACCCCCTCAGCCAAATAATCAACCAGACTGGCTATGAATACCGACTCAGGAATGGGGCCACCATCAGTCACCTCCTCTACATGGATGACATCAGGCTATATGCTAAGAGTGAGCGGGACATCGACTCACTGATCCAAACCACCAGGATCTACAGCTCTGACATTGGGATGTCATTCGGGCTTGAGAAGTGTAGTCGAATGGTGACAAAGAGAGGGAAGGTAGTCCACACAGAAGGGGTCTCACTCCCAGAAGGAACAATAGCAGACATTGAGGATGGTTACATGTACCTTGGAATACCACAGGCAAATGGCAACATTGAAGAGGTAACAAGGAAAACAGCAACTGCCAAATACCTCCAACGAGTAAGGCAAGTCCTAAGAAGTCAGCTCAATGGCAAGAACAAGGCACGGGCAATACACAGCTACACACTGCCAGTGATCAGATACCCTGCGGGAATAATAAGGTGGCTATATGAAGAGATACAGACCACAGACGTTAAGACACGAAAGCTCCTCACCATGCATGGAGGGTTCCACCCCAAATCCAGCACCCTGAGACTGTACGCTAGCCGTAAAGAAGGTGGCCGTGGACTAGTGAGTGTGAGAGCCACTATCCAGGATGAAACATCCAAGATCCACAAGTACATCAAAGATAAGGCCCCAACAGATGACGTGCTCAGTGAATGTCTCAGGCAATGGGGAACAGAGGAAGAGGAGCTGGAGGAGGGACCATCATGGGAGGACAAACCCCTACATGGGATGTACCACCGGAACATAACTGAAGTGGCTGATATCAAGAAATCCTACCAATGGCTAGAACGGGCCGGACTGAAGGACAGCACAGAGGCACTCATCATGGCTGCACAGGAGCAGGCCTTGAGCACCAGAGCAATAGAGGCCCAAATCTACCACACCAGACAAGAACCAAGGTGTAGGCTGTGCAAACAGGCCCCTGAGACAATCCAACACTTAACTGCAGGGTGTAAGATGCTGGAAAGCATACATGGAGCGCCATAACCAAGTGGCTGGCATAGTGTACAGGAACATCTGTACGGAGTATGGACTGGAAACCCCGAGGTCAAAGTGGGAAACACCTCCAAAGGTGATAGAGGACGAGCCAAGATCCTGTGGAACTTCCAGATTCAGACTGACAGAATGGTAATGGCGAACCAACCAGACATTGTGGTGGTGGACAAACAGCAGAGGAAGGCCGTTGTTAGGTTGACGTTGCAATACCAAGTGATTGCAACATCAGGAAAAAGGAACATGAGAAACTAGAGAAATACCAAGGCCTCAGAGAAGAGCTGGAAAAGGCTTGGAAGGTGAAAGCGACAGTGGTGCCTGTGGTCATCGGAGCACTCGGGGCAGTAACCCCCAAACTGGAAGAGTGGCTACAGCAGATCCCTGGAAGAACACCAGACATCTCGGTCCAGAAAAGTGCAGTACTAGGAACAGCAAAGATACTGCGCAGAACCCTCAAGCTCCCAGGCCTCTGGTAGAGGACCCGAGCTCGAAGGATGAGAGACCACCCGCGGAGGGTGAAGGACAAAGTTTTTTATATATATATATATATACCGTATTTTTCGCACCATAAGACGCACCTGGTTTTTAGAGGAGAAAAATAGGAAAAAAATATTCTGAACCAAATAGTGTAATAAAATATTTAATGAAGTATAACAGAATAATATTTGAATTATATGACTGGAGTGAAGGGCATGCGCACTGCTGTGTACTGTAACACCGCCTACTACATGCTATCCTCCAATAGCATACGGCGGTGACACAGTACAGCAGCATCGCGCCTTCGTCGGCTTCCGTAAGGAAGGTGAGGGAGGACCCGCTGCCGCTCTGCCAGTATCTCAGTGGACTACTGAGAAGCCTGGACACGGGGCGGGGGAGGGATGATGCAGTTTCCAGGGACACGGAAGCTAGCGCAAGTTGCAAAGCGGCAGCGGGTCCTCCTTCACCCGCTGCCGCTTTGCAACTCGTCTTATGTTGCAGAGCGGCAGCCTGCGGACCATAAAAAAGTGCCTGTGGACCATAAGACGCAGGCACTTTTCCTCCCACTATTTGGTGAAAGTGCGTCTTATGGTGCGAAAAATACGGTATATATATATATATACACATATGTACAGTGCCTTGCGAAAGTATTCGGCCCCCTTGAACTTTGGGACCTTTTGCCACATTTCAGGCTTCAAACATAAAGATATGAAACTGTAATATTTTGTGAGGAACAACAAGTGGGACACAATCATGAAGTGGAACGAAATTTATTGGATATTTCAAACTTTTTTAACAAATAAAAAACTGAAAAATTGTGCGTGCAAAATTATTCAGCCCCTTTACTTTCAGTGCAGCAAACTGTCTCCAGAAGTTCAGTGAGGATCTCTGAATGATCCAATGTTGACCTAAATGACTAATGATGATAAATGGAATCCACCTGTGTTTAATCAAGTCTCCGTATAAATGCACCTGCACTGTGATAGTCTCAGAGGTCCGTTTAAAGCGCACAGAGCATCATGAAGAACAAGGAAAACACCAGGCAGGTCCGAGATACTGTTGTGGAGAAGTTTAAAGCCGGATTTGGATACAAAAAGATTTCCCAAGCTTTAAACATCCCAAGGAGCACTGTGCAAGCGATAATATTGAAATGGAAGGAGTATCAGACCACTGCAAATCTACCAAGACCTGGCCGTCCCTCTAAACTTTCAGCTCATACAAGGAGAAGACTGATCAGAGATGCAGCCAAGAGGCCCATGATCACTCTGGATGAACTGCAGAGCTCTACAGCTGAGGTGGGAGACTCTGTCCATAGAACAATCAGTCGTATACTGCACAAATCTGGCCTTTATGGAAGAGTGGCAAGAAGAAAGCCATTTCTTAAAGATATCCATAAAAAGTGTTGTTTAAAGTTTGCCACAAGCCACCTGGGAGACACACCAAACATGTGGAAGAAGGTGCTCTGGTCAGATGAAACCAAAATCAAACTTTTTGGCAACAATGCAAAACGTTATGTTTGGCATAAAAGCAACACAGCTTATCACCCTGAACACACCATCCCCACTGTCAAACATGGTGGTGGCAGCATCATGGTTTGGGCCTTCTTTTCTTCAGCAGGGGCAGGGAAGATGGTTAAAATTGATGGGAAGATGGATGGAGCCAAATACAGGACCATTCTGGAAGAAAACCTGATGGAGTCTGCAAAAGACCGGGACGGAGATCCAAAGACAATGATCCAAAACATAAAGAAAAATCTACAATGGAATGGTTCACAAACATATCCAGGTGTTAGAATGGCCAAGTCAAAGTCCAGACCTGAATCCAATCGAGAATCTGTGGAGAGAACTGAAAACTGCTGATCACAAATGCTCTCCATCCAACCTCACTGAGCTCGAGGAGGAATGGGCAAAAATTTCAGTCTCTCGATGTGCAAAACTGATAGAGACATACCCCAAGAGACTTACAGCTGTAATCGCAGCAAAAGGTGGTGCTACAAAGTATTAAGTTAAAGGGGCTGAATAATTTTGCACGCCCAATTTGTCAGTTTTTTATTTGTTAAAAACATGGTCCTTCTAAATTATGCTAGGCAATTATATAATTATACTTTTAATTGAAACCAAAGATGTTAATAAAAACAGTACATATACAATACAGTAATTTGCCCTTTTATTAATGCCATTTATATTTGGGATTTGTACATTTGGAAAGTTGTCACAGGGACACAGAGCAGGGGGTAAGAGTGGGTGGTACTGAGGCTGGAGTTTGTTATTAGCTCAGTGACAATTACAGAGAGCCTGTGGGTTTTGTCATTACAGCTGTAATGGCTTAAATAACACACTCCACCCTCAGCCTGAGGTTATCAAGAAGTCCCAGAGAGAGCAGAGCAGTTACCGCCGGCCGCGCCACACTCACACACTACCAGCTCTACTCTACATAAAGAGTGACCATCTCGCGCTGACTCACTGAAAATGCACCTCATTTCCATGTTTCTTTAAAGGCATGTTCTAGAAATTCCAGTTGTCTCCTTTAGTCTGAGCTCATAAATATCTTCCAAGGTACAACCTAAGCTCTTTACAGGTCCATTCGACCTCATTACAACTCTATTAACTGTAGGCCCCATTTCTCTACAAACATACAGTACTTATACAGTACTTTTAATAATTTATAGCTTTCACAATGGTTATTTACTTTGGCTGTGGTGCAGTGATCGGAACGTTGTTTGATTAACACCTAAGTTTACAGCATCACACTGGAAGAGTTGCTCTGAGCCACTTTAAACAGCTTAGGAATGAAGGGTGTGGGGAGGTGTTGCCTGTAACATTTTCATCTCTACTGCAGAAGAAGCACCTTTAGTAAAAGCCTCTGGGTAGGAGGGATATAGCAAACAACTGGGAATTTTTGTTTTATTGTACACACAGGCCAACACGGGCCCGTGCCCTTGTAAAGTGAAAGTCTGCCCTCGCAGCGGCCCTCCCGCTAAGGTCAGACCCAACAGCAATATTATGTCTTTTTTTTCAAGATTTTATGGGGTTATTAAGCAGAACTATTGAACTATTGAGCAGCAGTGTTTCAAGTAGGACCCATTAAAGTGGCAGGGTCGCACTCCCCTTAAAAAACAGAGCGCACAAGTTGCCGGGACTCAGGGCTGGACTGGGACAAAAAAAAGGCCCTGGCATTTTTGCTCAGACCAGTCCACCACAATCGGTCAGACACTAGTACACCATCCTTGTGGTCCCTGTAGATATGCATATCTACTGTTCCATTCCAAAAACCCCTACAAAGCTGAGAACTAAGTGCCATGGACCAGTGTACCAGTGCAAGTGGCCCAGTGTACTCACTCTCTCTTGACAGACTCCCTGGTGATCAAAGGTTCCTCCCTGTCTCTCTCCTCCACTGCTAACTCAACCTGGCTTGACTATACATAAGGACAGAGAGAGAGAGGATTACAATTATTTGGAAGAGTTATTAAAAGTACACTTAGTAAGGATCCATTTTGGTTATATATTCCTGTATTCTTGAAGAGCAGGATTTCTAGATGGACATTACATTACATTAATTTATTTAGCTGACGCTTTTATCCAAAGCGACTTACATTGTTCTAATGTAATTACCAGTGTTACAGTCACTGGAGGCAAGGTGGGTTAAGTGTCTTGCCCAAGGACACAACGACAGTAATGAACTGTGGTGGGAGTGGGAATCGAACCGCCTACCTTCCGGTTGAAAGACCACTCTACCCACTGAGCTACTGCCGCCCCACCCACTGAGCTACTGCCGCCCCGACAAAGTGGACAAAGTGCTCCATGTTATAAAAGCTAGTTAACCCTTTAGAACCCAATATAATGTGGATGTATAATACTGCTAATTCTAAAAAGAAATGTTTTTTTTCCAATGAACCAGACAGCAGAAAAACTAGTTTACAATTGCAAGTATAGGCTACTTTGTTTTAAAGAGCACAAACCCCTCTTTAATATGACACCAAACAAGATTTACCTCTCATTGTTGAGATACTCCCCTTAAAAAAAAAAAAGAAAACCAACCTATACTACCAAATTACTCACACAAAACGTCCTAAAAATATATGATATTCATATTATTCACTCACCGTAAATATTGCATATTAATGATGTTGGAAATTCATTAGAAACATGAGCAAATATCTACTTCGTTGAATATACAGCTAAACAAAAATATACAGCTTTCAAAATGCAAGGCGGGTTTTAATCCCCAAATAGCATGCGTTACTCGTCGTGGGCGCCATTCTGAGTAATAATTAAAATAATCAAATGGCATCATTTAAGTTTTTCTAGAGAAGGGCCGTCGGCCATTATGGGTATTAAAGGGTTAACATTAGAATAGTCAGCCAAAGTTGCAATTGAATAAGTTAACTCTGCTAACCTAGCTTATGCTGTGTTATTTGACTTTAGCTGACCGAGTGGCTAGTGCAGTGGGTGACAATCTGACAGACTATATAATGGCAACAACGATCATCATCTTCGTCGTGGCCCAACCAGGCCCACACACACACACACACTTTACTCCTGCACCCGCCCTGATTAACACTCCTCCTGTTAATCATGTAGCTAACATGCTTACCGTTTCAATTACACTCTCCATGTTTCTGCAAAATGTCGTCAGGTACTGTTGGCTTGGATACTGAAGCTACAGCACTAAACATGTCTGTTATTTTTGCACATGTTGAGGCATCAACCTCTAGCATTTTTATTTTTTTGGCCCGCAACTTCTCCGCACCCCCCTTGCACTTTTGTTTCTCCATCCTAACTCCACAGATTTCTGGCTCTGAGCCACTAACTGCATCTGACACAAGAAACAGAGGAGGAGGGGTGGAGCCTGTTAAGAGATGATTGGGCCAGCCCAGTGTCAGTAGGAAAAATGAACCAATGGGCCGCTGTCCCTGCTTTATGGGCCGGTCATTGGCCAATTAAAAAAAAAAAAAAAAAATTCATATTATAGCCTATGGACCGGTCGCCAAGTGCGTCGGCCCACCGGGCATTTGCCCGGTATGCCAGATTACCAGTCCAGCCCTGCCGGGACTGAAGAATGAAGAAACCAAGAAAGAATCCAAAAAACAGAAGAGAAAGTAAGTAAACTCATGTCATTATTACAGCAGAGACTCTCTCTTTGGGGTACAATCAGTGTTGACTTATTAGCAAGACAAAACAGAAACTCAATGCTATTTGATAAAATAAAAAAAAGCTGTGTTCCACTCTCCTCTATCATTTAAACTACTTTTATTAATACAGCAGCATGTCGACTCAGACCATTATATTTTCTCCCTCCCTTTAGAAATCAAATAAAAGGGAAAAATTTGACATATTTGTGAAGGTTCTCAGTCATCCAAGACATCTTGAAAAAAAGGTTAAAGTAAAAGCATCTGGACTCAGTTTTCAAGGTGAAGCTGTTTCGTCCCTCTAATTCCAAGAGACTTTATCAATTCTGAGATCAACTGGTAGAGCTGAGCTTATATCTCTGGAGGGAGGAGTTTCCCCTGAAACAAAATCTGATGGACCAGGCTGTTCTGGTCTCAGTCATTGGCTCTGAAAGGGAAGTGTGACTCCTGATGTGAAAGTCGAAGGCTCAGGAGAGTTTGTGGTGTAATATTTTGGATGTTATGTGTTTTTTTTATGAGTACTTATTCATTTATGTATGTGTTTATAATATGTGTCTTATGGTTTATACTTTTCTGTGTTTTAAAAATCAAGTATGGGATGTTATATTAATTCATCTAGGAACATTACCGTATTTTCCGGACTGTAAGTCGCACTTTTTTTCATAGTTTGGCTGGTCCTGCGACTTATAGTCAGGTGCGACTTATTTATCAATTTATTTGACATGAACCTTGAAAAATGAACCGAGAGAAATGAACCAAGAGAAATGAACCAATAGAAAACATTACCATCTACAGCCACGAGAGGGCGCTCTATGCTGCTCAGTGCTCCTGTAGCCTACCACTGAAAACTGTTAACTGAAATATTAACTTAAAGACAACTGAGAAAGACTGAATGCAAACGAAATGCCACCAAAAAGAAAATCCTATTCTGCAGATTACAAACTGCAGATAGTAAAATATGCAGCCTTCCTCCGGAGTTGGCGGAGTTGTTCAGAAGCGACACAGAGGATGAAGAATTCAGCGGATTCAGTGAAGTGGAATAAGATCGCGGGAGCTTTGTGAACTTGTTTAGTGTTACCGGTAACTGTTGGACTCGCTGGCTTGTTATGTTAATTTAAGCCTATTCAGCCTTCCAGGTATGTTTTTATGCTATTATGTAGCTAACTGTTAATGTGTTATGTTAACATACATATTCAGCCTGTTGTTCTGTGTACTATTGTGTACCATTAGCTGAATAACTTGCCTTGCCAGACTTGCCAGATTACCAATATCTGTTCTTGGTCTTGGATTTTAAATAAATGAAGTTAATATTTCAGTTAACAGTTTTCAGTTGTTTTCAGTGGTAGACTACAGGAGCACTGAGCAGCATATAGCGCCCTCTCGCGGCTGTAGACGGTAATGTTTTCTCTTGGTTCTTGGTTCTAAATGAATGCGACTTATAGTCCGGTGCGACTTATATATGTTTTTTTCCTCGTCATGATGTATTTTTGGACTGATGCGACTTATACTCAGGTCCGAAAAATACGGTAATTGAAAAGAGAAAACAATGTCAGAGTGTATGGTTTAACGCACACACACACACGCGATTGTCACGTCGGCTCAGGACTCAGCCCAGGCCTCAACGGATTCTCCGGACGATTCCTCCTCCGGCTCCCCCGCCGGCTTGCTGAGTGGAGACAGGTGTGCGGGAGCGTCGGCAAACCCAGAACAGCTGTGACGCCAAGCTCAAGGCCCTCATGGACCATTTGACTGAGTTTTCTCGCAGTCTTACCGGACTACGAACCCAGTTGGCTTCCGTGAATTCCACGCCTTCTACCAGCGCTCCAGATCCCTCCGCTCCGTCTCCTGAAGCCCCGCCTCCTTCGGCCAAAGAGGCGTTTGTTCCGTCTCCAGCACCATATAGTGGAGATCTCAGCTCATGTCGGGCTTTTTTAACTCAGTGCTCTTTAGTTTTTGAGCAGCAGTCCCATACCTATTCCAGTGAACGTTCTAAGATTGCTTTTTTAATTAGTTGTCTATGGGGGCAGGCGTTGCACTGGGCCTCAGCAGTCTGGGAGAAGCAGGAGCAGGTGTGCTTCTCATATGCAGCATTCACCACCAACATAAAGATGGTTTTTGACCATTTGTGGCTGAATTTGCCATTGAGTTCCCTTCGCTCGCTGTGGAGAGTGGATGGAACGATGAGGCTCTCCACGGGGCCTTTTTGAATGCATTGTCGGAGGATGAGATGACGTCTCGTGAACCACCCACCAGCCTGAACAAACTCATCGGGGTAACCATCCGTATCGACAACCGTCTCCGCGTGTTGGTCGCAGACGGCCGATGGCAGCCGTTACGCCAGTTTCTCAAAACAACCGCCGGGTCAGCCACTGCCGTCGACCGAACCTTAACCCGGGCCCACTTGACGGAAGAGGAGAGACAACGCCATATCACTACGGGGAGTTGTCTCTACTGCGGGAGGTTGGGACATTTTCGCACTTCTTGCCCAATTTGTCCGGGAAAAGGGGGGGGGCTCGGCAGTAATGGGAGAGGTATTGCTGAGCCAAACCCGATGCTCATCTCCCAAGCCACCTCAAATGGAAGGGACTATTATTCTGGCGGATCAGACCCGGACGTTGCCGGAGCAGATGAAAGCTTTTTGGACCGGGAAGTGGCTAAGGTGCTGGGAATCCAAATGCAACCATTGGACCATCCTCTGGAAGCCAAGGGGCTTAATGGACAGGTTTTGGACCAGGTATCGGAACGTACACTCCCAATCCTTCTTCACCTCTCAGGTAACCACAAGGAGACTATCGGTTTTCACATTTTTGTTTGTTCTCACACACTGTTGGTCCTGGGGTTACCGTGACTAAGGCAACACAACCCTCATATAGATTGGTCGTCCTCTCGTATATTGTCTTGGAATAATTTTTGTCATTCCCATTGCCTGCAATCTGCCCTGCTGCCTGTTTTTCCTATCTACTGTTCCGCCGGTTTTTCACAACCTGGGTGCAGTATTTAGCAAGCACCAGGTCCTTTCTCTGCCATCCCACCGGCCATTAGACTGCACCATTGACCTTCACTCCGGTGCACCTCTACCCAGCAGCTGTCTCTACACACTCTCGCGGCCGGAGAATGAGGAGATGGAGAAGTATATCCAGGAGTCCATGGCGGCAGGTATCATCAGACCATCTTCTTCACCAGTGGGGGCAGGGTTTTTTTTTTGTGGATAAAAAGGACAAGTCACTGAGACCCTGTATTGATTTTCGAGGCCTCAATAAGATCACCATTAAGAACAAGTATCCACTTCCACTGATCAGCTCGGTCTTCACTCCCCTATGCGGTTCTGTGGTTTTCACCAAGTTAGATCTCCGCAATGCCTATCACCTAGTGTGCATTAGGGAAGGGTATGAATGGAAGACGGCTTTTAACACACCCCTTGGACACTTTTAATACCTGTTAATGCCTTTTGGACCACGAACGCCCCCGCGGTCTTCCAGAACCTCGTGAATGACGTTCTTCGTGACATGATTGGCAGATTTGTGTTTGTGTATCTGGATGACATCCTTATTTTTTTCTAAGGATGTGGAGAACCACCAGATACATGTCCAGAGAGTTCTTCAAAGACTCCTTACGAATAAACTGTTTGTGAAGGCTGAAAAGTGTGTATTCCAGGCATCTTCTGTCTCCTTTCTAGGATACATCATTACCCAGGGAGAGATCCAGATAGACCCAGAAAAGCTCACAGCAGTACGGGAGTGGCCGTCCCCATCCAGCCGGAAGGAAGTACAGCGTTTCTTGGGTTTTGCTAATTTTATAGGCGATTCATTCGTCATTTCAGCCGTGTTGCTGCCCATGCTGACACCTCTCACCTCCACCGCTCATCCTTTGGTCTGGACCCAGGAGGCAGAAGCAGCCTTTCAGGAACAAACAGCGGTTCACGTCTGCCCCAGTGCTCACGCAGCCAAATCCGGAGTTGCAGTTGACGCGTCAGACACAGGGGTAGGGGCAGTTCTTTCGCAGCGCTCCCCCGCAGACTAGAAGTTACATTCCTGCAAGCTCTCCACCACCGAGAGAAAATATGATGTGGGTAATCGAGAGCTCCTTGCGGTGAAGTTGGCCTTGGTGGAGTGGCGTCACTGGCTAGAGGGTGCAGTTCTACCGTTCGTCGTCTGTTCCGATCACAAGAACCTGATACATATCCAGACAGCAAGACGGCCGACAGGCCAGGTGAGCATTATTCTTTGACCGGTTTAATTTCACACTGACGTTTAGGCCAGGCTCTAAAAACCTGAAGCCAGATGCCTTGTCCAGAGTTTTTTACCACAGGTTCATCAGCTCCGGAAGGTGAAGAGCCAATTCTGCCCCAGTCCTGTATCGTGGCAACTCTCACCTAGGAGATTGAGTCCCAGGTCAGGCTCGCCCAACGCCGGCACCCCGATCCTGGGACGGGTCCCCCAATGCCCTGTTTGTTCCTGAGGATGTGGGATCGGAGGTTCTTCAGTGGGCCCATTGTACTCGCCTCACTTGCCATCCTGGTATTGGCTGCACGCTGGCCGTCCTGCGAGGCAAATTTTGGTGGGCCACCATGGATAGAGACACTAAAGACTTTGTTTCTGCCTGCACTGTTTGTTCCATAAATAAGACCTCCACCCGATCTCCAGCAGGACTGTTACGACCCTTGCCCATTCCTAACCGACAGTGGTCCCATATAGCACTGGACTTCGTTACAGGTCTTCCGCCATCCAAAAGGACACACAGTATTCCTGACAATTGTAGACCGTTTTTCCAAGGTGGCTCATTTCGTTCCATTGCTTAAACTGCCTTCAGCCCGGGAGACTGCAAACCTACTGGTACTCCATCTTGTCAGGCTACATGGCATCCCTTCGGACATAGTGTCCGACAGAGGTCCACAGTTCACCTCCCAGGTATGAAAGAATTCTGTTCTGCACTTAAAATTAATGTCAGTCTCTCGTCAGGATATCACCCCCAGACCAACGGACAGACCGAGCGGGCGAACCAGCAGATGGAAGTGGCGCTGCGTTGTACGTCGTACTCTCCGGGACAAAAGGTTTGGCTGTCCTACAAGGCCGTTCGAGGTGGAGAAGGTCACTCGCTGAGTGGAGACAGGTGTGCGGGAGCGTCGGCAAACTCAGAACAGCTGTCCCACATTACTCATCTATGGAGTACAAAGAGCACCGCGTCCAGCTCCTCAATGCCAGATCGTAAAACTAGCTCCTCTTAGTAACACGTCTCGCTCTATACTGTTTTTGTTGTACTGTGTGTAATACTAACATCCTGTTTTTGTCCACCTCAGATCGTCAAGTCCAGCCGTCATTCCCGCTCCAATCCAGCCTCTGTCTTCTCCTGATCCTTCGAGTATAGCCGTCAGTCCAGCTCCGGTCCAGCCTCCACCTACTCTTGGTATTCCCTCGCCGTCCATGAAGACCAGCCTGCAATGTTTGGGTTCTCTGCCTGATCATTACAGGAATAGTCTACTCGGGTCGTTTGTTGTCGTTACAATAAAGACTCAATGGCATTGAACTTGTTGTGTGTTCATTAGCTGTTCCATTCAATCGTGCTGAAGGCTGAGGGTTCAGTATCAGACACGACAAGTTGTTAATGACACTGCTCCATTCAGGTGTAGAGTCGTTAGTGGCACTACTCCATTTAGGTGTGGTGGCTGTTGTTCTAGGGTGCAACTCTTTTGTTTAAGGTTTCAAAACACTGTTTTAAATACTAGGCCTCCTCTGTTCAAAGAAGGCTTTTCCATTTTCACAAAAATGGCTTCCCTCACCCCTCTCTGAAACCATCTGGCCTCTCTGGCCAAAGAGAACAACAGCCACAGCACCAGAATGGAGTGCCACTAACAATTCTGCACCTGAATGGAGTAGTGGCACTAACAACTCTCCTAATCCTTAACAACTATCACTTCCCTTTCATAGCTAACTATGAGACCAGAACAGCCTGGTCCAAACTCCTCCCTCTAGAGATATAAGCTCAGCTCTCCTACCAGTTAATCTCAGAATTGATAAAGTCTCTTGGAATTAGAGATGAAACATCTTTACCTTGAAAACTGAGTCCAGATGCTTTTACTTTAACCTTTTTTTTTTTTTTACATTTGACATAATATAGCCAATATTTTTCTCTTCAGTGGAGCTAAATTTATTTATTTACATTTTTCGATGTAGAAGATATCTTTGTTTTTGAATGGGTTTGGCATATGAATTTTGTATTTTTTCCCCACAGATTCTAGCAGAGTAATTATAGACTGAACAAAATAAATGGTGGGTTCTGCCTGACTTTTCCAGGTCTTGAGTGCCCCTTTGACTAAACAGTTGGCCCCAGCCTGGCCCTCCCATAAAAATTGGTCTAGAACCGCCACTGCCTGCTGATGTGTTTTTGCTACAGACAGCCTCTGATCACAGCTGTATGTGAAAGAGGGACATAACAGTTTGACCAGAACCTTAGCCTTACAAACTGTGCACAAAGGCACTACAATGTGGCTTTAAGAAAGCTTATCATGTAGGTATCAATTCAATTGGGAATTCCCCAGAATATTTGGCAGTGTGATGACAAATTACCTGGATAACCATCGTCGTCCAGGTCTCCCAGGTCAGCGATGGCTTCCCCGAATCGAGCAGCATAAGCCTTACTGCCTGAAAGCACAAACTCCGCCTCCAACATGTCAGCCTGAGAGACACGCTTGTTATGAGGATATGCATAAAGAATGGGTTTACATACTTTATTAAGGCTCAATTAGAAAAAAAGAATAGATGAATAGGGATGTAACAATTCACTCAACTCACAATTTGATTCAATTTACGATTCTGATCTCACAATTAGGGGTGTGACGATAACCGCATCACCGCAATAATGAGATGCCTACCGCGGTGTGAGGTCATCACCGCACATGATTTTTTGGGGGGGTTATATTTAGTTTAATATTAAGTTTTGTTTTGTAAAAAGACTTTCTTTCGTTTTGTACAAATTGTCTCTTAATTTTAATAAAGGTTTCTTCGGCCAATTGCATGTATTTAATAAATAAGAACCAAATAAGTAGACTATGAGGTCGCGCGATCGCTTTCATTGCTCATGAACTGGAGCACGTCTCAAATAAACTGAAACTCAGCAGGTTTGCCTTTACAGACATGAGAAATATGTAGCCTAATATGTGTAGAGACGAAAAGGTTTAAATAAGCATAGTGCAGTGTTCAGAACTCACACGGTAAACAACCAGCTTGATACAGATGGATCACTACTTTAGCAGTTAGACGCAAATTTCCTCTGAGCGAAGATGGAGCAGTGTTTCTGATATCAGTGAACAGGAGTGGAGCAGGGAGCGGGAGATGGTAAACCCAGAGCTGGAGCTGGAGCGGAGTGATTCTTGAATGCATAGGAGCGAGAGATGGTAAACCCAGAGCTGGAGCGGAGTGATTCTTGAATGCATAGAGCGTGGAGGGGAAATTGCCGCCGCTCCACTCCGCTCACATACTCGACTCGCAAGACTCGCGGTGGGGGTCGGTTAACCGCCAAATCGCGATTCTTGTTGCTTCATCACCGCGGTAAGAAAAAATCCAATACCGTCACAGCCCTACTCACAATATGATTTTGTCACAATTTTCTTGTATGAAATGAGTTGAGACAAATTAGTGGCTCTGAGTGGCTGCAGCAAAGACACAGAAGGTAGCACATGAGCCACCAGAACATTATCACATCTCTCAAGGGCGAGGGCCTCAAACAGGTGAACCCTTAGTTTAAGACGGGTCTGACTGTGTTATGAAATAATAACTTATGGCTCAGAGATGGTTTAGACTCGGGACAGCAGCGGCCTCGGTTTACAGTTTAGCCTTTTTGCTAACACAGATTACTGCTCACATTCTCTCTGTTCCCCACCGTTAACGGGAAATTAATGTAACTTTTTGTCTGTTTTGGAGAGAGTAAAGCTCAGCCTTAGACACAGCCATGTTTAGTTGTCTGCCCGTTAAGTCCACCCGGAGCCGACTTGGTACTGGTCTGTGCAGCAGCAGCAGAGAGACATAGACAGTGAGCGAGTGAACGCCTTTCACTAAAGTGAATTTATTTACGCTGCCACTCCTCTGATTTAATTGAGGATGAGACTTGTCACACTCTTGTCGCTATGCCTGAAACTGTTTGCAACAACTTGTTGAAAGCGAGTTTGCAGTAAACAGAGCAGCCCCAAACATGAATTGCAATTAAATTAACATCTCAACTGACTTAAAACGTCACATGTGTATCAATTTTCATCCTGCTCCCAGTTAAGCGTTACATCCCTATAGATGAATGAACTTCTTTCTAAAGATAAAGTGAAAGTTGACTGTTAGTAATGTGTCTTAACTGTATACAACATCTGACTTGCCTATAGTTTATATAATTTGACATTTCTTCCATAAAGGGGGCTACTATCTGGTGACTGACAGCTTTACAGACCAATGGTGATCCTAGATGGTGGCACTGACCTCCCCTTGGTTGATGTACACATGGACCCGCCCCTCCTCCCTGCTGCCACCCGATGTCATTGGAGCCCCCACCAACAGATCTGAGAGTCCATCAGCATTTAGGTCCAGCACAGTCAGACTGGAGCCGAAGTATGAGCCCAGCTACAAACACACAGAAGCAGATGAGGAAGCAGCTTGTTTTAAATGTCAACATTAAGAAATATTTATTCTAATTTAATTTAGTTTTAGAAATGTTTTAATTAACATAAAAATCCCCATTGCTCTAAGAATGCATGCCAACAGTTCCATAGTTCTGAAAGGATGAAGCTAATGCTAAGTAATCCTACCTCTTTTCCAGAAATATTGGAGACAACCCTTAACATAGTGTGGTCCACTGAGAAGATGAACACCTGCGTTTCCAAACACATTACAATTTATATAGATTAAAATGACAATTAAAATGAATGTAGAAGTGCATCAAAGCTAAGTGGACAGTGAGTACCTTGCCTCTCAAGTTGAACTGCGGAGCGCCCCCTACCACCTCCACAGAGGACATACTCAGGAAGTGACCAGCACCAACAGAGTAACCTGGACCAACACACGTAGTACATTTACACTGGTTTCCATGTGGTGTCAGCAGAATTACATGTGCTTACATGTGCACTTTTTTGTTAGAATGTAAAGTGTTACATGATAGTGGTAGATGGCATGTTTCCACGACACAAGTGAGCTGCAGTAACAGTCTTTAATAACTAACACATATTGTTGATATGGTAAAATGTTGACATTTCCATAATAAATTTGTAATTAATTTAGCGCATGTAAAATTAGCGAGTGAACTTTTTGCATAAATTTTTTGGGTTTAGTGCGATAAAAAAAATTTACGCAATTGTTAATTTGATGCAACACTCTCTTCACACCGCTGCACTTAATTTCCGTTTCCTGTGTCTAAAACAACTGCACACTCGAGCTAGCAGTGGAAATAGATACAAAGTGGGTCATATTTACCATACCATAAAGTTTATTAGCTTTATTAACCTCGATAGAGCCCTGTAAAGCTCCTGGGTCTGTTGAGGATGGAGGACCTGTATAAGCAACAATAAACTGATAATTGATGATGAATTTATAGACGAGCAACGTCCAGCTGTAGGCTACTGCACAAAGAGACAGCGGAGTGTGGCCACAGTTCAACTTCATGTTAGAAAAGTCTGGCATGTTCAAGTGCGCTCCGGAAAACTTGGTAAAAGGCTAACAATGCCCCACGTTTGGAAAAATGTGTTTAGAAATAGAGACTTTAGATAAATTAGGCCTATCATGGTAATATTTTAATAGCGAGACTTGGGCCGTTTGGGCCGCTGAGCTTTTATTTTAACTTTAAATGCATTAAAGGGGAACCATTAAACAACCGAGAACAATGTTTATTATTGGGTTTGAGCTAAAGAGGTTTTAGGTCTCAGCTAATGTTATTTAGAACTAATTAATGAACACAAAATAATTAACCAGGTCTAAAATCAATCAGAAGCAGATTTGGGGGGATTTTAAGTTACTTTGTTAATATCCTCTAATATAGATTATTATTCACTTTGTTAATAGCCACTTATTCAAAGTACCTAGCCTTATATGCTAATTAAATTGTATGTAAATGCAGGTAGAATTACATTTGATTAATTTTTATGTGAATGTATTGGTAATGGACTTTACGTTACTGTATTTGATAAAGGTTTCTTATTAATTTCACCACAGAACTGGTGTATGAATGTGACTGTGGAGGTGAGTTTGGTGGTAGTCGGAGAAGGCTGTGAGGGCCTTGTGTTTGGCAGCCCCCCTCTCTGTCTGCCCCAGGTGTGAGTGTGCGTGAATGGGGGGAATGGAAGCATCATGTAGTGCTTTGGTACAACCAGGTACAAAAAAGCACTATATAAATGCAAACCATTTACCATTTAAGTTACTTGTAAAATAATCTTTGAATTCATTGACTGGGCTTGGTTTTGAAGTCTGTCTGAACTTTCAAATTAGGGCTGAAACGATTCCTCGAGTAACTCGAGTAACTCGATTACAAAAAATACTCGAGGCAAATTCCTCTGCCTCGAAGCTTCTTTTAATTTATTTTTAAGCTCCCGTCAGTTTGTTTCGCAATGATTTTTTTTTTTTTTGTGACACAGCGCGTTTACGTCACCCGCAAAGCGGAAGGAGACGGAAGTAGACGGAAGGAGTTAGCAGACTAGCAGTGTTGTGATTTGAGGGTGCGCTGCACGCGCGAGCTGCAAAATGGAAGGGATTGATAACAATAGCGATGAGCAAAGAAACAAACAGGAGAAAACGACTCAAACTGTCCAAGGTTTGGGTTTCATATTAAAACGTAAAGAGAACATTGTGGCGTATGTGTCCATTGCAAGCACGAGCTAGGCTAGCATACCACAACAGTACGAAGGCCATGCTGCAGCTGCAACAGAAAACATCCACTTACTCAGACCGAGCACCGTCACCCAGGACAAGGTAAATTCAATGCAGCATTAAATAAATGTGATTGCTAGTCAAGATGAAGGCTGTTAAATCAAGTATGTTAACTATCTCATGGACAACCCACGTTGGGCAGTACAATTATGTTAAAAGAAACCGCACGCGTTTGCAGAGGGGTTACACCAACAGATTATTTAACAGCAGTTTATACCACGGCTACCAAAGGACTTAATTTACTGCAAAACAAGTTGTGATTGGCTTTTACAATGAAGTATACTAGATTATTTATAATGTGAAAACATGCATGTTGGTTATATCATTTACAGTTTTTAAATATACATTTTAAATTTATTTTACACACTCAAAACATTATCCAATGATTGTATATCGAACATTGCATCTTGTTAGTTATCGCATATCACATTTTTCTTCAATATCGAGCAGCCATAATACAAATTATTTTAGTATTCACAAGTATTTAGTTTGATTGCCAAGAATAGTATTTATAAATACACAGCCATGAACTTGCTGTATAATAATGATATTATAGCTTACTTGGTAATAAATATCAATAATTGTTTTGTTTTTTTCTCCTCTTTTTCAGTAAATCATCACAGCTTCGTACGAACAGATGTGCGGACAGCTACTTCATGTTCCACTGAGCAGCTGAGTTTTCAGAGAGCATTCCAAGAAGACTTATGTTCAGAACGTTTAACTTTTAGTTCTGAAAGTTAAGTTGCATGACTTAAAAGGCAGTGTTTTTGTATTATTATTATTAATTTAATGTGTGCCTTAGTTTTGATACTTTAAAAAGTAATTTGAAAGTAATTAATTTTATTTGTTTTTGCATCTCAGAAAATGCTTTATTTAAAACCCCAAATGAATGGCACTTAAATGCACTTTATTTTTTATTGTTCACAGTACAAGTACAGACAAACAATGGGTAATAACTAAATGTTTATTTTTGATGTATGCATTGCATTTTATGCATTTAAAAAAATAATTAAAATTTTCTTTTTAAAAATGAAACGTAGTTGTTCTTTTTAAGAGACCTAGAGTCTTATTTTCTCTTCCATATTTAATATTGCACTTTAATTAAGTAAAAATACATTTTATCTGATTACTCGATTAATCGATAAAATATTCGGTAGAATACTCGATTACCAAAATATTCGATTACTACAGCCCTATTTCAAATTGAACTGTTCTATGTAAAAATCACAATTTACATGCTTTACAAAGTAAAATGATTAAAAAAGTGTTTAGAAAAAAATTGACAAGTTTCATTAATTTTAATGAATTACTGTCAGACCTGTAATTAATTTGTTAATTTAGTTTTATTGATTCACAAACCTAGATTAATTCTAAGGATACACTCTTTTATATTATACCATAAAGATCAAATATAAAGATAATGAATGCAAAAAAGGCAGTAGTCACTGACTGTTTGGGCTCACAGTTTCAGTGGATGGGAACTGCAGCTGGGTTTGTGTTAATGGGAGAACCTCAGGCTCAAAATCAATATGTGTGATGTCACTTTCCATTACATGGTGTCTCTTAAAACAGTAAAACTTGAGTAAAAATAACTTGCACTTTGATCAGGACCCAACAGGACTGAAAGCAGTTGGCTTTGGTTGTTGGTCATCTCTTACCCAGATAGCTGCCAAAGCCGACAGTGGCTGAGTTGTCATCCACATAGACAGACATGACTCTACTGGATGTGTTGTAGACCAAAACAGAGCCGGTCCAATACGAGGTTCCCGGGGCCCCTATAATGATCAAGTCCTGGGACGCAGAACGGGACAAGGTTATTACTTATTAGTATAATCATTAAACTTCATTAGTGTAATTACATCTAACTCACTACAGACAAAATCTGTATTTATAATCTTCATTATAATGGGTGGACCTACTGTAATCTTTGACAACAAAAAATGAAAAAATATGCTAAATGTCATTTGGCACCAGAGTAATACACCCCCTTTGAGCTTACAATTAAATTAGCTGGGATTAAAACATGTCTGTTATGGCAGTCATGACTGTCTTGACCTTGAAAATGGACTTGTCCTATAAGCAGTGCCACCGTCAAAACAAGTCTGTACTTTCTTTTGAGCTGTGTTTGATCCTGCTTTGTTCGCTTGTAATATCCATTTGCTGTACATTTGAGATACTAAAGCAGAACTAAAGCGCTATGGATAAATGTGAAAACTTTGTGAACTTGCCTTTGTCACACTGCGTGGACAGTGGAAACATTAAGAGGAAGTCAAGCAGTTTGTTGTTGGTCACTGACCTCAGTGAGAATGTTGGAGATTCCGGCTTGACACGACCCATAGTCCTCCCCAAACTTTCTCTGGTGATCTGCCAAGAACATGCACACAGGATTTCACAATAATAAACATATGGCAAAGCACAAGAGGACCCATTTTAGTCTTTTAAGAGACTTGAAATGGACATCATCCCCGTTTTAGCTCCTCTCCACTGGCTCCCCGTGCGTTTTAGAATTGATTTTAAGATTTTACTGATCACTTTTAAAGCTTGTTTAGGTCTTGCCCAAGTTATTGCTGATGTTTTAACTCCCTGCGAGCCCCTCCCCCGCAGCCTTAAATCCTCAGGCAGGTCTCTGTTGGACAAAGGGTGATCCAAGGCTTTCCCATGGAACCTCTAAAATGGTCCTCGTGTAAGGGGCACGCCATACGGTGATTTTACAGCGAAATACAGTGATATACCTCCGTCCACCAGAGGGCAGGCTCCAAAAGCGGAAATATAAGGAGAAACCCAATGGCGACTTTACAAGAGTAAAACTCATGTTTACAGCCTGGTACAAAAGATGGCTCCGTCTCTAGAGCTAAGTTTTTACTACGTGACAACTCTGGGGGGGGGGTGAATTTTTGATTAATATGTCCGTTTATGCTATCTGAAAACTATTTGGTTGCATTTCTGTGAGTGTTGCTCTGTGTGTTTGTAATGTTCTGTGTTATTTTATTCTGTTTTATGGCGATGTTGTTCAGAACTTTGTAAACCTTGTTTTTAAAAGTACACTATAAAAGATCATTAGTCCCAAGCCTGCCATGCATGGCAAGTGGTAGTAGCCGTTAGAAAAACGGCTACTATTTTTTTCATTAGATTTTATTAGCAGTAGCTCAGTGGGTAGAGCGGCAGTCCTTCGACCGGCGGGTGGGCGGTTCAAACCCCGCTTGAAACATCCCAAAACATCATAACATCCCGCTCTCTGTTCTGTGTGTTCTGTAACACTGGTAAATAGTTTAATGTATGTAAAGCGCTTTGAGTGCCTACTACAGTAGGTGGAAAAGCGCTATATAAAAATAAAGATTATTATATTTTTATTTTTATAACGTCTTCACCTTGAAACCTATATCCAGATCCCTGATGCCAGATTTAGAATAACATCTACAACACCAATATGTTTGTTAGCGGCAAACAGAAGGGAATCTAGAACATATTTAACCTGTGAGCATAAAATCTTTACTTTCATTAGTTTTACTTTACATGAATTCATTTTAAGTAATGTTTGCATTCACCTCTGTAGCAGGGAATTATAGGTTGTGCATGTCTCAGGTCGTTGCCATAGCGATAGCAGACTCCATTGGGCAGCTTGTTGTTCTGTCCATCTTTCTTTGAGTGGTAAACATTCTTCCAGCGATGAGCACATGCCTGAACAAAAACACTTTATGTCCATCACAAAGACCACATGACAGCATTTTAACAGCTGCCAGTTTTAGACAAGGCAGCCTGGGGACACTCATGTCACAGGTCACATGATCAGGAGAAGTCTTCTTTTGTTAAAGGTTGCATTATCATGTGGTTTAACCACAAGAATCCATGTTAATAGAAAAAGGTTACTTCTACGCAATAGTTTGAATTTTATTACAGTCACATATTGTACTGTCTTTACTGCTCCAAGCCAATTCCCCCAGTGTTCTGTCTAGTGCAGTGGACTACATACTGTATGTGTATCAATTTACCAGTACGTGTCCCCCGCTGGCCCCTGGCTGTCGGGACAAACTGACCCCCAGCCACTGGTGGTCACTCTCTCCTTCACATGTTTTCCCACAGCTGGTCACATCTGCACAAAAATACAGAAATCTATGCGTCAGTGTTTACTCCGAAATTACACTGCACGCCTCTGCGCAGCGAACAACGTTGCAGACCCTCGCCTACTGGACGTGTTTCAGATCCACTGCGCAGTAGTGTGGAGCTCCAAGCAGCTTGAAAGAGAAAGTGCGGGAAATACGAGATGGTGTCATAAAAGCCATTGATAAAGACCCAAACAAGGGTTTATTCAGGAGACGGACCCGAAAACAAATTAAGTTAGAGATTACTTTGTTGTTAAAATAAACATTACTTCTCAGGTTTTTTACACTGGGGATGAAAAAGCATTAATATTGCAGATCGTATTTCATTTAATGCTTAATTGTGTAAATAAATATAAATTTTTGTCTGTATATTTTTGTATAGTACACTTTAAAAATCCAAATGTTGTAATCGGTTTCTGGTCTGATTCAATGTGATTTGTGCATTTTAATGCAAATTGGCAGCGCCATTGCAGAGAAGTAGTAAAAACGTTACGAATGTAACTACGTTTCTATTAATCCCAGATGACCACCAGAGGGCAGTGCTGAAAGAATGGAATGTTCCTTTGCGTATGCGCAGTTTGAGTACCAACCAAGTCACACCTGTGACCTACCGGAGGAGTACAAGGTATTAACTCTGCAGGGTGCCCAAACTTTTGCAGACACCATTTTTTTGTTTTCTGTTATTTTGAAAGTGCAAATGATGGAAATAAAATCTAACTTTTTTTTACTTATTATAAGGATGTCTAATCTGTCATTTGATGCCTTTTGGAGATTTTTCCATCTTTTCTTGGCGTCTTTATGCACATTAATAAATTTTTTTACCTGGGGTGTCCAAACTTTCGATTCCCACTGTACCTCATCGAATAGACCCAGGGGACTCTGACAGAACAACCAAGACAAATGAATGAGGTGTAGCCACGTTCACATTGTAGAACCTGGCAAACATGCCTGGAGAAGCTCATGACGCCGCAGCCCATATTGTCTCCAGTGGATCCCCTCTCAGAGCTTCTGATAGAATGAGCCTTCATTCCGGAGGGCAGAGAGTAGCTTCCTGTGCTATAGGTGTGCCGGATGACCTTGACAATCCAGTGGGAGAGACGCCGTTTGGAAACAGCACAGCCCATTTTAAAAACAGCTGGTTCGATTTTTGCACACCTACCGTAGTCACAACATGTGCTCTCTTGCACTCTCACTGGGCACAACAGCTCCGGTCTGTAGAGGTCAGCCTGTGCCAAAGGCTAAAATGGAGAGCGGCACAGAGCTTCCAGAACAAGAGGCAAGTCCTACATGGGAGCTTTCGGGGCTGTTGGTGGACACAATCAACAAGCTCCCTTTAGAAAAAGATATACCAGATAATGGCTCCCCACTGAAGCATTGTCAATCTTAGCATGATGACACAATATAGCAGCCCCATACAACACTGGTTCCCAAAGTGGGGGTCGCGGAGTGGTGGGCGGGGGGGTCGCGAGATTTCCAGATTTTTTTTTTTTTATAAATTTTATTTTTTTATATGATTATTATTTTTATATTTTTTTTAAAAAAGGTTGTAATGATGCGAGTATAAATTTAGGATAATTAAAATAAACTGAAAGTAAAACTTTGTTTGCTCTGATTAATTATGACAGTTAAGTGACGGCGTGTTGCCAAGTCCGCGGGCTACTTTAACACAGTTGCCGCGGGCTGTTTTTCATGTGGATGGAAGAGGAGGGGGACAGCAGAGACAGCAGCACTTTCCGGTCTGGGAGACACCATGGTGTGCCACAACGGAAACCAAAGAGGTGCTGGCCAGTAATGGGCCACCAGCAACAACTTGTGAACCTCTTGTAAAACCCTCTGAGTGTTGGCCAAATATGAGGAAGGAGGGGGAAGGCGTACAAGAGACCCTGAGGCCGTGGATGTGCATCATGGCCCAGGGAACCTATCGTTCCTGGGAGATAGAACCATAGAGGACAATTATTTGAACCCTCTGATGCAAAGAGGCTCCAGATCCTCTGCACTACCTCTTGGTGGTGGCACCACTTTTGACGAGAGAGGAATTCCGCAATCTGGGTGTTTTCTATAGGCAGATACACTGCCCGCAGGGTGTAGAGACGAGGTCTTATCACACTTTCAGAAGCCGCAATGACCTGGTGCCACCTTGGTGATTGATGTGGTAGACAGTGAAGGTATCTCTGACCGTATAAGAATGTGTCTCCCTCTGAGATACGACTGCACAGGCCTCAGCTCCAACATATTTATGTGGTCAGAGCCATCATTGGTAAGCGTCTGTGGTGACCACATCCCAGCAGCATCCGTCAAGCCCAATGGTGACACTCCTGATCAAATAAACCCTGTCCTGTGGCATTTGGCGTTCAGGAAAGTACACACTTGTAGGAAAAGTGTCAAAAGTGAACCGTCCGTTCCCAGTTTGATGTTCCAAACAAATGTTGTTGTCCACCTGGCGAACTGATAGACGACCAGTCATGGATGTTGTATCCAAGGTCACTCCGAGACGGGTCGTTGTCTGAGACGGGATCAGGCAGCTCTTCTCTAGGTTGATCGTGAGGCCTAACTGGGCCACATGGGTAAGCAGATGAGCCGTGTCTGGAGTTGTACACATTTGGGACAGTGCACAAAAAAGCCAGTTGTCTAGATACGGCAAGATCCTTACACCAGGCCTGAAGTGGGGCAAGAGCTGGCTTCATATATAGGGTAAACCGTCTCAGGAAAGCACAAATGGAAACACTTTGAATGGCGACCCTGATAAGCAAATCTGAGGAAGCATAGATGTTGTGGCCCTACGGGCACATGAAAGTATGTATCTGTCAGGTCTATTGACGTAAACCACTCATCCATTCCAACGCCTCCAGAGCAGCCTAACCAAACAGTACCCCCGGCTCAACAGGTACGGAGGGTTCAATGGCAGTTTCCTGGCAGTTTCTCATGGTCTTGTAGCAGTTAAAAGGGTATCATTCTCAAAGTTGGTAGTAACATGAGTGTGAAGGTTCTCAGTCATCCAGGTCATCTTGTAGCAAAGGGCATTCCTTTGAGGACAGCAATGTCCAAATTTTGGCCAGAGAGGCCAGATGGTTTGAAAGGGGTGTGAAAGAAGCCATTTTTGTTCAAATGGAAAATCCCTTTCTGAACCAAGCCTCTCCCATGGTACCTCTTAAATGGTCGTCGTGTAAGGGCGCCGCCATACGGTGATTTTACAGCAAAATACAGCGATATACATCCGTCCACCAGAGGGCAGGCTCCAAAAGCGGAAATATAAGGAGAAACCCAATGGCGACTTTACAAGAGTAAAACTCATGTTTACAGCCTGGTACAAAAGATGGCTCCGGTCTCTAGAGCTAAGTTTTTACTACGTGACAACTCTGGGGGGGGTGAATTTTTGAAAATTACGTTGGTTTATGCTATCTAAAAACTATTGTTTTACTATGGAGTAAAACCCGAAAAGCCCGGATGTAACGGCCATTTTATTGCCCATTCGTAATGACAATATTGGTGAATAGGGGACCAATGGGCGGATAATTATACTATCTATGTTCTGAACAGAGGAGGAGGCCTCAGATTCATGCTGCCTAGTATTTACAAGTGTTTTTAAATCTAACTCAAAACAGTTTCACCCTAGAAAAACACCACCTGAAAAGAACAGTGACACTAACAAGAGCCTTTAACGACTCTCACATCAGGGGTCACACTGCCCTTTCATAGCTAACAACTTTGAGACCAGAACAGCCTGGTCCTATCAGGTTTTGTTTCAGGTCAAACCCCTCCGTCAGTTCACCTCAAACAGTCCTACAACTCACCGTTTAACACCTCCTGTGTGTAGTATACATTTAATTTGTTGTAATATTTAATTATATTCATACTGGCCTATCTAGAAGTAAATTCCAGTAACACTGGATGGCGTTTGAATTACCGTCACAGGTGTGACTCTGTTGATACTACTACGCGAACCTAAGCAGAGCTCACAGACTCTACCTGGACAACATGGTTGAGTAGAAGCAGAGACAGACCTGCGTCCATCGGGTGACATCTGTGGTGCTGGTCTTGAATGTTGCAACGGTAAATAGCTCCTGGAGAATGGACTGAGGTATTGGACGAGTTGCCGACCGGAGCCCCGACCACCAGCCTGACACACATGCCACACACAACAAACACAACATCAGAACAAGTACACTTTACCCCAGGGTGGGTCTGGTATCAGGGCCAAGCTTTGCATCTGAACAGGTGTAGTCCTGCATTATTCCTGATTCTAATGTTTGTTTAGTGCTGGTTTAGTCCTGTTTAGTTGATCTCAAGTTTCTATAAATGTGATGTTGTACATGTGCCAGATTATTTCTGTTGTGTTGTTTTCAATTAATATTAAACACATTGTAAACTAAGGATGGGCAAGATTCTAATATTCTAAAATTTTATCTGCAATATATATTTGAAAAATAAAAACTTAGCTTTAAAATTTCAAATTTAGTTAATTAGGCCCGAGCTGTTGATGACCGGGAGGGCCTATTGTTTTTGCTCGAGTAATTTTTTTTAATTTTATATTTTTTTCCTTTTCTGCAAAATTAATCTCAATTTGACCCAGTAAACATGCACGAAAAGTCATTTTTATTGGTCCCAGACTTCAAGCCCGGCGAAAAATGTATGTATTTGAAGTCCCCGAAAAAAAAAATACAAAAAATGACTCAGTGGCGACCCCTAGAAAAGTCAAAATACATTGGGCCTATGGAAAATGAAAGTAAATTGTTCCAATGTAGAAATACAGAACTTGGTACATCCATAGGACACCTCAGGGCAAACAGAAAAGTCAATGACAGCCACACCCTAAACTCAACAGGAAGTCCGCCATGTGGGGTGAAACACATGGCCACTAAAATCGCACCCCTTGCGCAAAAAGATGCAAATCATTGGGTTTTAATCTAAATGGCCCCAAATTTGGTGAGTATCATCTAGACACGTGTGCCAACCAAAGATGTGACTTTTTTTTATGATATCTTATCGGGTATGGGTGTGGCAAGCCTGTAACGAGGTGGCCATTTTTGTGAAAATAAAATGTCTCTTAACTCTCAAACGCCTTCTCGGATCGAGTTGGACCCAAAAAGGCGTTTGTGCACATTCATGACCTGAACACAAAGATATGTAAATAAAAGGGTTATCTTTAGAAATGGCTCTCCAGCGCCCCCTATAAACTTATAATAGGACCTAAGAATTTAGTTTGTCATAGAGACATGAAATTTGGTACACACATCTCTTATGTCATGACGAGCATAAAAGCCAATGACAACCACCCCCTATCTATAAATGTGTTGCCATAGCAACGTCCCAAATATGTGGAAAAAGTCAATGGGAAGTGAAAATTTTGTCGTAGGCAAATGAAACTTGGTACACACATCCATCATGGGCTTATAAACAAAAAAGCCAATGGGGACCACACCCTATCACACACGGAAGGCGGCCATTTTGAATTGAAGATGTGAACCGACTTAGAATACCCTTCTCTTTTAAAAAACAACAGAAAATAGCTGCTTCATTCCACAGACACCAAACTTAGGAAAAATGAGCTAAACACGTGTGTTCAATAGACAGGCGTTTTTCTTGACATTTTTGCTCGAGTTATATTTCATTTAATTATGATTTTTCTGTAAAATGATCCTCAATTTGACCCAGTAAACGTGCAACTAAAAGTCAAATTTATTGGCCCCAAAATTCAAGCCCGGCAAAACAATGTATTTGAAGTCCCCGAGGAAAACGAATGAAAAATGACTCAGTGGCGACCCCTGGAAAATAAAAATACATTGTGCCTATGGAAAGTAAAAGTAAATTTTTTCAAATGTAGAAATACAAAACTTGGTACATCCATAGGACACCTCAGGGCAAACAGAAAAGTTTATTACAGCCATACCGTAAACTCAACAGGAAATCTACTATGTTGGGTGGAATGCGTGACCACCTATACACATGGACAAAATTGTTGGTACCCTTCGGTCAATGAAAGAAAAACTCACAATGGTCACAGAAAAAAACTTTATTCTGACAAAAGTAATAATAAATAAAAATTCAATGAATGTTAACCAATGAAAGTCAGACATTGCTTTTCAACTATGCTTCAACGGAATTATTTTAAAAAAATAAACTCATGGAACAGGCCTAGACAAAATTGATGGTACCCCTAGAAAATACTGTAAATAATGTGACCAAATGGACATGTTAATTCAAGGTGTGTGCACTAATTAGCATCACAGGTGTGTACAATCTTGTAATCAGTCAATGGGCCTATTTATAGGGCTTCAGGTAGTCACTGTGTTGTCTGGTGACATGGTGTGTATCACACTCAACATGGACCAGAGGAAGTGAAGGAAAGAGTTGTCGCAGGAGAACAGAAAGAAAATTATAGACAAGCATGATAAAGGTAAAGGCTATAAGACCATCTCCAAGCAGCTAGATGTTCCTGTGACTACAGTTGCACATATTATTCAGAAATTTAAGATCCAAGGGACTGTAGCCAACCTCCCTGGACATGGCCGCAGGAGGAAAATTGATGACAAATCAAAGAGACGGATAATCTGAATGGTAACAAAAGAGCCCAGAAAGACTTCTAAAGAGATCCAAGGTGAACTCCATGCTCAAGGAACATCAGTGTCAGATCGCACCATCCGTCGTTGTTTGAGCCAAAGTGGACTACATGGGAGACGACCAAGGAGGACACCATTGTTGAAAACAAATCATAAAAAGCTAGACTGGAATATGCCAAACTACATGTTGACAAGCCACAAAGCTTCTGGGAGAATGTCCTATGGACAGATGAGACAAAATTGGAACTTTTTGCCAAGGCACATCAGCTCTATGTCCACAGACGGAAAAATGAAGCATATCAAAAAAAGAACACTGTCCCTACTGTCAAACATGGAGGAGGCTCTGTTATGTTCTGGGGCTGCTTTGCTGCATCTGGCACAGGGTGTCTTGAATCTGTGCAGGGTACAATGAAATCTGAAGACTATCAAGGGATTCTAGAGAGAAATGTGTTGGCCAGTGTCAGACAGCTTGGTCTCAGTCGCAGGTCATGGGTCTTGCAACAGGACAATGACCCAAAACACAGCTAAAAACACCCAAGAATGGTTAAGAGGAAAACATTGGACTATTCTAAAGTGGCCTTCTATGAGCCCTGACCTCAATCCTATTGAGCATCTTTGGAAGGAGCTGAAACATGCCGTCTGGAAAAGACACCCTTCAAACCGGAAACAACTGGAGCAGTTTGCTCATGAGGAGTGGGCCAAAATACCTGCTGAGAGGTGCAGAAGTCTCATCGACAGTTACAGGAATCGTCTGATTGCAGTGATAGCCTCAAAAGGTTGTGCAACAAAATATTAAGTTAGGGGTACCAACAATTTTGTCTAGGCCTGTTCCATGAGTTTATTTTTTTTAAATAATTCCGTTGAAGCATGGTTGAAAAGCAATGCCTGAATTTCATTGGTTAACATTCATAGAATTTTTATTTATTATTACTTTTGTCAGAATAAAGTTTTTTCTGTGACCATTGTGAGTTTTTCTTTCGAAGGGTACCAACAATTTTGTCCACGTGTGTAAATCACACCCCTTGTGTCTAAAGGCTTTTCATCTAAACAGCTCCAAATTTGGTGAGTATCATCTAGACACCTGTGCCAAAAAACGTATCCATTTGTTTTTTGATACATTTGTGGCTGTGGTCGTAATGAGTCTGTGAAGAGGCAGCCATTTCTTTGGGAAATAAATGCCATTTCCCAAATTGCCAGGATCCTTCCTTTAGAGGAGGCCCCTCCAGAGCCACGGCTAGAGTCTTAGAAAACTCCTCAGAATCCTTTGGAACTTGTAACCTTGTACTTTTAGCCAAGTTATATTTACATTTTGCCTTTTTAAACAGGGGGGTGCAGCGATTCCTGAGTCATCTCAAATCTCCAGCCAGTACTTTGTTTTTCTCGCCTTAGCCCAAGCATAATCTATTATTTTCAAAGGTTCAGACAGCTCCCAGGAAAACCAGGGATTGTGGAGACCTTTAACTCTAAATTACAAGGTGGTGTAGCAGGCAGTAGCAGTAGCACAGGCCCGGTTATTTGACATTACCGTGAAGTTTACGCTTTAAAGCACGAAATGCAATCCTGCGAGTGCATGTGTCTTCGCGGTCTCAAGGGAGGCGAGGGCCTTTATCGCCGCTTGCGGCTTTAATTAATTTTATTTTTTTTATAATTATTTTTATTTGCTGGCCATAAATTACATAAATCCATAATGAGCAAACAGGCTTTTTAAAAAAAAAAATCACAACTGGCAGTGTTTTCATTAACGGCAGTAAAATAACTCCACATGGCGGTCGCTCGTACTGTTCACTTCTGCCGCTGAGTCTCGTGATGACATGGCGACACACAAAGTGCATTAGGCCTGTCACAAGTCGATTTATCAACATAACGCGCGATATGTGGAACTGAGTGCGAGTATTTGGCGCTGCAATATATCGAAGCACAGTGTTAACGCTCTATTCGTTTGTGCGTGGCGGCTGCCACGGCAATGAAGTCCCCCCCCTCTCCTATATGCTGAGATGCTTAGTAGGCTACACACAGTTACATTATGAGTTTAAGTTTAAAATGCTTCTGGTATTTATTTATTTTGGAGTACAAAAGCGTCAGATGTTGCTGCTCTCTCTGCTCTGAGACGTGCCGACAGGAGCTGCGCGCTCACAGACACAGAGCACACAGGGCTGCATGTTCATGTGCTGGCAGACAAGTCAGATGAAATGAAGATATATATATTCTGCAGTTTGGTCTGTTTTAAAGTTGTTCAGAATGTAGCCTGTTGTAGCAGCAATCTAAAGGAAATTTGAATAAATAAAGAGAAACAAGTTAATTTAGTTTTACACTTGATGTTTAAGTTTCTGTTTAACATTAAGTGGGGTGCATTCTTTATGTGAACATAAATCTGAATGACAAATTGATGGAAACAAGACCTTAGCAATTGATAATCTGTTTTGAATATGATACGGTTGAGATTAATATGGGAAAATATGGTGTAAGATCACTATCAAAAAGATGTATGCACAACTTTAAGCATTCGTATTATAGCATTCGTATTCGTATTTTTTAATATTTGTGCGTAAATTAACTTGACTGTAAACATTTACGAGTACAACTCTGCTTTCTACGACTACAAATTCTTCACTACGACTACGAATTCAAGTTTACGAGTACAAGTAAAAAAACAGTTGAAATGACGTCACTGCCGTCCCAGGGCAGGTAATCGAACCTCGATTCCATCTAACGCGCATGCGTCAAAGGTAAAAGATGGCTAACAACAGACCTGAGGCTGCTAGTCTAGGCATCACAGGTAAAGTAAATAACGTGTTTATTCAACATTTTTATACGATTTTACAATTTTTATTGCACTTTATAATGATATACATTCCTGCAACTCATAGACATGATTGCTTTTGCTAGTGCTAGACGACGTTAGCGTTGATGAAGTGCTCTGTGTGAAAGTAACTTTATAGTTAGTGATGTTAGAACCTGTTTCGCCGATTGACACTGCATGAACTGCAATAAACTTAACTGCTATCATTTGTTTAGCAATGTCGATCAGAGCAGTAATGACAATTGAGCCAGAGGAAGTAACGTTAATTGCTTTAGCTTGCGAAATAATGATAAAGTTAACTTAGCTACGCCTATTTGTTTGCAAACATACTTCAGTTGTAATGTCTTGAATGTTTAGCCTAACGTTACATAATGTAGAATTGGTACGGCTAAGTTAACGGTACCATGTATTGCATCTAATATGTATTTTGCATTTACAGGGACCACTGGCTACTCAGTTACTGCAGCGTCTGGAATCAAGGATCACTGACACGTTAAGTCAACCATACTTTAATTTGGACTACTACCAGTACGTTGTAAATCAGGAAGCCTTTATTCTGACATCTGCAACCCAGCTGAAATTGTGGAGTGTCTTTTATTCCTTCAAAGAATGATCCACGCAGCTCTTTCCTATTGTCAGCGCCTGCAGTCTATCTGAAAATATTCAGTAAATTCAAAAACATTATGACATTAGCCATATGCCATGAGCAAACCTTTGACAGGGTATAACAACTCACTCCAAAGGAAAACTAACCAGTAACCGCATAAGTCAAAATAGGCATTGAATTGTTTTATTGTCATTTTATTTGACACTTTCATGTTTCTGTGAATAACTTTATTAATTGTTACAAAACCATTGTTTTGCTGTTATTAATGGTTCACTTTAAAACCAAAATGAATGATAAAATGAAGTAATGTCACAGCAAGCCTTTTGTAACTGGTAGTCTGTTTGCAAATGTTCAACTTCATTCCATTAAATCTTTTGTAAGGACTGCTTATATCTTCGGTGTTTCTTTGTGTCACACATAGACTTTTAATGCACTGAACCATTGATATATAAATGTCTCTGCCAAATGATTCTGACGATGCAGGGATCGATCATGGACTGTACAGTTTCCATACTAGCTGGAGTCAGCGGGCACTCAATTTCTGGGACTTCAACTCCATAAGGTTCTTCAGGCACACCATCAAACAGCTCCATGTTCTGAAAATAGTGTTATTTTGTATGAAACAACATTTAGAAATATTTGAAAACACTGTCAAGCACACATTGACGTACAAAGGCCTAGTGCAGTGACTAAAGAAAATGAAAATTAAGTTCAGTTGACTGTCTAATTGTATGCTTAAGTGAAGCAACACACTACAGACTACTCTTACATACTTATATATTTTTATTCAATAACTTTCTTCCAGAGTTATTGACACCATTCATTTTTTTATTTCAGCTTTTTATATAAGTCTAAATTGACACTTTCAAGTTGAAAACATTTGAACTGCATTGTTTAACTGCACTTTGAGAGATAGCTTCAACAAACCTGCAAATCTTCATCTGCGTCACAAGGGTTCTGCATGTGACCTATAACCCAGAGTTGGTTAGGAGTCCACCTTCAGATCGTAAGGGATGGTTGTCCCAGCCTTCTGTGAATGTATGAAGGGCCTTTGCCAGACACGGAAGGAACACATAAAGGGCACAAAACAGATGGACAGCATCTGACAAATCCAACAGACCATCTTCTTCTAGACTGTGAACACCTTCATAGTACAGATGAGTGACAGAGTTCCAGACATCTCGCCATAGGCGTTCAATCCTAAATAAGAAATAACAGGCCTTACTCAACTCAAAAGTAATCATTCACATAGTCTTACTTAAAATACTTTACAACAATGATTTAACATTCTCACTATAAATATACTGTAGGTTATGTAAATTATCATTTTAACCTTTGGTTGTGTAAAATTCGCCCAGAGATGAAGCGTCCTCTTCCTCTAGTTCCTGTAACACTGAACATGGTTTCAGCAATTGCGACATTTTCAACGCCTTCATTGCCCCTGACCCTGGAAAATGAATAGGGGAAATGCTCGGTTATAATTATTATTTATTACAACAAAATATTACATTGAACATTACTGAAATGATTGACAAGAGCATAGAAACAGTAGCACAAGATATCACTATTTACCTGGAAGGCCAGCCAAGGTTTTCCACTGCTTTGAGGAAAAATGAAAGGGCGGTGTTTGAGTAGTTATTTGTTGCTGGTTCCAGATACAGTATCTATACAGACAACAGAGTTTCATATAGTGAATCTGCAAACGTTTAAATATACTCACAATACCTACTGCACACACAATAATGACTTAGATTAATATATATTATCAAATGTAATGCAAAAATTTGTTCGTTAAATGTGACTTTTGCTGTGCACATTGATAAATGCACAATATTTAACTGCATGTAATCAACTACTCTTGTCCTTTATTTTGATATATTTACTTTTACTTTCGGGTCATCTTACCCAACTGTCTTGTTTTACTTAATGACTTAATTCAATGGAGAAACAAAAAAAAAATGAATTTGCAAAAAACAAAATCAGACAGTTATTTGAATTTGTTTTTTTCATTATACGTTTTGGATTCAAAAATATTTTTTTAATAATAATAATAATAATAATAATAATAATAATAATTAAAGCCGCAAGCGGCAATAAAGGCCCTCGCCTCCCTTGAGACCGCGGGGACACATATATTCGGAGGATTGCATGTCGTGCTTTAAAGCAAATTTGGAGCTGTTTAGATGAAAACCCTTTAGCACAAAGTGTACGATTTAGGTGGTCATGTATTCCACCCAACATTTTCTGTTGAGAAGGATCCTGGCAATTGGGAAATGGCATTTATTTCCCAATAGTTGCCTCTTCACAGACTCATTACGACCACAGCCACAAATCTATCAAAAACAAATTGATAACTTTTTGCACACGTGTCTAGATGATACTCACCAAATTTGGAGCTGTTTAGATGAAAAGCCTTTAGACACAAGGGGTGCAATTTAGGTGGTCACGCATACACCCAACATAGTAGATTTCCTGTTGAGTTTACGATATGGCTGTAATACATTTTTCTGTTCGCCCTGAGGTGTCCTATGGATGTACCAAGTTTCATTTTTCTACGTTGGAAAAATTTACTTTCACTTTCCATAGGCCCAATGTATTTTGACTTTTCTAGGGTCGCCACTGAGTCATTTTTCATATTTTTTTCGGCGACTTCAAATACATAAATTTTTCACGAGCTTGAAGTCTGGGACCAATAAAATGACTTTTAGTTGCACGTTTACTGGGTCAAATTGAGGATCATTTTGCAGAAAAATTATAATTAAAAAATATACCAAATTATAATAAAATAAAATATAACTCGAGCAAAAAGTCTAGAAAAACGCTTGTCTATTTTACACACATGTGTTTAGCTCATTTTGCCCAAGTTTGGTGTCTGTGGAATGAAGCAGCTTTTTCTGTGTACTTTTAAAAAGAGGTGTATTTTAAGTCGGTTCACATTTTCAATTCAAAATGGCCGCCTTCCGTGTGTGATAGGGTGTGGTCCCCATTGGCTTTTTTGTTCATAAGCCCATGCTGGATGTGTGTACCAAGTTTCATTTGCCTACAAACTAAAATTTTCACTTCCCATTGACTTTTTCAAAATATTTGGGACGTTGCTATGGCAACACATTTATAGATAGGGGGTGGTTGTCATTGGCTTTTATGCTCGTCATGACATAAGAGATGTGTGTACAAAATTTTATGTCTCTATGACAAACTAAATTCTTGGGTCCATTATAAGTTTGTAGGGGCGCTGGAGAGCCATTTCTAAAGATAACCCTTTTATTTACATATTTTTGTGTTCAGGTCATGAATGTGCACAAACGCCTTTTGGGTCCAACTCGATCCGAGAAGGCGCTTTGAGAGTTAAGAGACGCTTTATTTTCACAAAAATGGCCACCTCGTTACAGGCTTGCCACACCCATACCCGATAAGATATCAACAACAAAGTCACAACTTTGGTTGGCACACGTGTCTAGATGATACTCACCAAATTTGGGGCCATTTAGATTAAAACACAATGATTTGCATCTTTCTGCGCAAGGGGTGCGATTTTAGTGGCCGCGCTTTCACCCCACATGGCGGACTTCCTGTTAAGTTTAGGTGTGACTGTCATTGACTTTTCTGTTTGCCCTGAGGTGTCCTATGGATATACCAAGTTTCATTTTTCTACATTGGAAAAAGTTACTTTCACTTTCCATAGGCCCAATGTATTTTGATTTTGTAGGGTCGCCACTGAGTCATTTTTCGATTTTTTTTTCGCGACTTTCAAATACATAAATTTTTCACGAGCTTGAAGTCTGGGACCAATAAAATGACTTTTCGGCATGTTCACTGGGTCAAATTTAGGATCATAGGTCGACAAGAAAGATAAAAAAATAATATATACCGAATTATAATAAAAAAATATAACTCGAAAAAAGTCTAGAAAAACACTTGTCTATTTTACATACATGTGTTTAGCTCATTTTGCCCAAGTTTGGTGTCTGTGGATTGAAATAGCTTTTTCTGTGTACTTTTAAAAAGAGGTGTATTTTAAGTCGGTTCACATTTTCAATTCAAAATGGCTGCCTTCCCGTGTGTGATAGGGTGTGGTCCCCATTGGCTTTTTGTTCATATGCCCATGCTGGATGTGTGTACCAGGTTTCATTTGCCTACAACAAACTAAAATTTTCACTTCCCATTGACTTTTTCCACATTTTTGGGACGTTGCTATGGCAACACATTTATAGTTAGGGGGTGGTTGTCATTGGCTTTTATGCTCGTCATGACATAAGAGATGTGGGTACCAAATTTTATGTCTCTATGACAAACTAAATTCTGGGTCCCATTATAAGTTTGTAGGGGCGCTGGAGAGCCATTTCTAAAGATAACCCTTTTATTTGCATATCTTTGTGTTCAGGTCATGAATGTGCACAAACGCCTTTTTGGGTCCAACTCGATCCGAGAAGGCGTTTGAGAGTTAAGAGACGTTTATTTTCACAAAAATGGCCACCTCGTTACAGGCTTGCCACACCCATACCCGATAAGATATCAACAACAAAGTCACAACTTTGGTTGGCACACGTGTCTAGATGATACTCACCAAATTTGGGGCCATTTAGATTAAAACACAATGATTTGCATCTTTCTGCGCAAAGTGCGATTTTAGTGGCAGCGTTTCACCCAACATGGCGGACTTCCAGTTAAGTTTAGGGTGTGGCTGTCATTGACTTTCCTGTTTGCCCTGAGGTGTCCTATGGATGTACCAAGTTTCATTTTTCTACGTTGGAAAAAAGTTACTTTCACTTTCCATAGGCCCAATGTATTTTGACTCTTCTAGGGGCCGCCACTGAGTCATTTTTTGTAATTTTTTCTCGGGGACTTCAAATACATAAATTTTTCGCGAGCTTGAAGGCTGGGACCAATAAAAATGACTTTTCATTCATGTTCACTGGGTCAAATTTAGGATCATAGGTGGAGAAGAATAAAAACTAAGAAAAATAATCCGAGCAAAAACAATAGGCCCTCCCGGCCATCACCGGCTCGGGCCTAATTAAAGCCGCAAGCGGCAATAAAGGCCCTCGCCTCCCTTGAGACCGGGACACATATATTCGGAGGATTGCATGTCGTGCTTTAAAGCAAATTTGGAGCTGTTTAGATGAAAACCCTTTAGCACAAAGTGTACGATTTAGGTGGTCATGTATTCCACCCAACATTTTCTGTTGAGAAGGATCCTGGCAATTGGGAAATGGCATTTATTTCCCAATAGTTGCCTCTTCACAGACTCATTACGACCACAGCCACAAATCTATCAAAAACAAATTGATAACTTTTTTTTGCACACGTGTCTAGATGATACTCACCAAATTTGGAGCTGTTTAGATGAAAAGCCTTTAGACACAAGGGGTGCAATTTAGGTGGTCACACATACCACCCAACATAGTAGATTTCCTGTTGAGTTTACGATATGGCTGTAATACATTTTTCTGTTCGCCCTGAGGTGTCCTATGGATGTACCAAGTTTCATTTTTCTACGTTGGAAAAAGTTACTTTCACTTTCCATAGGCCCAATGTATTTTGACTTTTGTAGGGTCGCCACTGAGTCATTTTTCATATTTTTCGACTTCAAATACATAAATTTTTCACGAGCTTGAAGTCTGGGACCAATAAAAATGACTTTTAGTTGCACGTTTACTGGGTCAAATTGAGGATAATTTTGCAGAAAAATTATAATAAAAAAAATATACCAAATTATAATAAAATAAAATATATATCGAGCAAAAAGTCTAGAAAAACGCTTGTCTATTTTACATACATGTGTTTAGCTCATTTTGCCCAAGTTTGGTGTCTGTGGAATGAAGCAGCTATTTTCTGAGTTCTTTTAAAAAGAGGTGTATTTTAAGTCGGTTCACATTTTCAATTCAAAATGGCCGCCTTCCCTGTGTGATAGGGTGTGGTCCCCATTGGCTTTTTGTTCAAAAGCCCATGCTGGATGTGTGTACTAAGTTTCATTTGCCTACGACAAACTAAAATTTTCACTTCCCATTGACTTTTTCCAAATATTTGGGACGTTGCTATGGCAACACATTTATAGATAGGGGTGGTTGTCATTGGCTTTTATGCTCGTCATGACATAAGAGATGTGTGTACAAAATTTTATGTCTCTATGACAAACTAAATTCTTGGGTCCATTATAAGTTTGTAGGGGCGCTGGAGAGCCATTTCTAAAGATAACCCTTTTATTTACATATTTTTTTGTTCAGGTCATGAATGTGCACAAACGCCTTTTTGGGTCCAACTCGATCCGAGAAGGCGTTTGAGAGTTAAGAGACGTTTATTTTCACAAAATGGCCACCTCGTTACAGGCTTGCCACACCCATACCCGATAAGATATCAACAACAAAGTCACAACTTTGGTTGGCACACGTGTCTAGATGATACTCACCAAATTTGGGGCCATTTAGATTAAAACACAATGATTTGCATCTTTCTGCGCAAGGGGTGCGATTTTAGTGGCCGCGCCTTTCACCCCACATGGCGGACTTCCTGTTAAGTTTAGGGTGTGACTGTCATTGACTTTTCTGTTTGCCCTGAGGTGTCCTATGGATATACCAAGTTTCATTTTTCTACATTGGAAAAAAGTTACTTTCACTTTCCATAGGCCCAATGTATTTTGATTTTGTAGGGGTCGCCACTGAGTCATTTTTCGTATTTTTTTCGCGACTTCAAATACATAAATTTTTCGCCGAGCTTGAAGTCTGGGACCAATAAAATGACTTTTCGTGCATGTTCACTGGGTCAAATTTAGGATCATAGGTCGACAAGAAAGATAAAAAAAAAAAAAAAAAGATCCGAGCAAAAACAATAGGCCCTCCCGGCCATCACCGGCTCGGGCCTAATAATAATATGGACGGACCCATATACAGTCTATCAACAGTCAATAGTGTCCACGTGCACTCATTACAAAGGCCGCTGTACGAAGTATGTCCTGACGATGCAACCCTCCTTCTCTAATAAAAACACAGGGACTCTTCTTTGAAGGAATAAAAGACACTCCACAATTTCAGCTGGGATGCAAATGTCAGAATAAAGGCTTCCTGATTTACAACGTACTGGAAGTAGTCCAAATTAAAGTATGGTTGACTTAACGTGTCAGTGATCCTTGATTCCAGACGCTGCAGTAACTGAGTAGCCAGTGGTCCCTGTAAATGCCAAAATACATATTAGATGCAATACATGGTACCGTTAGCTTAGCCGTACCAATTCTACATTATGTAACGTTAGGCTAAACATTCAAGACATTACAACTGAAGTATGTTTGCAAACAAATAGGCGTAGCTAAGTTAACGTTATCATTATTTTGCAAGCTAAAGCAATTAATGTTACTTCCTCTGGCTCAATTGTCATTACTGCTCTGATCGACATTGCTAAACATATGATAGCAGTTACGTTTATTGCAGTTCATGCAGTGTCAATCGGCAAAACAGGTTCTAACATCACTAACTATAAAGTTTCTTTCACACAGAGCACTTCATCAACGCTAACGTCGTCTAGCACTAGCAAAAGCAATCATGTCTATGAGTTGCAGGAATGTATATCATTATAAAGTGCAATAAAAATAGTAAAATCATATAAAAATGTTGAATAAACACGTTATTTACTTTACCTGTGATGCCTAGACTAGCAGCCTCAGGTCTGTTGTTAGCCATCTTTTACCTTTGACGCATGCGCGTTAGATGGAATCGAGGTTCGATTACCTGCCCTGGGACGGCAGTGACGTCATTTCAACTGTTTTACTGCACTGTAAACTTGAATTCGTAGTCGTAGTGAAGAATTTGTAGTCGTAGAAAGCAGAGTTGTACTCGTAAATGTTTACAGTCATGTTAATTTACGCACAAATATTTAAAAATACGAATACGAATGCTTAAAGTTGTGCATACATCTTTTTGATAGTGATCTTACACCATAGGAAAACTGCAAAACCAAAATGGTTTCTTGTATTTATACTGCACCTGGGAGTGAAACGGAGTTCTTTATAGACAGTAAGGAACAAATCTATACTGAACATAACCCTAAAAGATATTTTCATGCGTGAGGATTTTTAAAAGTAAATAAAGCAAATTTACGCAGAGCTTTGTTGATTTTATGTTTGGTCTTTCCTTTTAAAACGACAATCACAAAGGTGGTGGTGTTTTGGGGAAAAGCCAGAAGTCCAATGTGGACAGAGCAGATGCTTTGTGGTGTGTAGCAGCCCTCGGAATCCCCACGGAAAAAAAACTTTCTTCTGCGCGTCTATCCCATGTCTTGTTAATCCTTTCCCTGTCCCATAATGTTATTCACTTATTGATTTGTGTAATTTTAATAAAATCCCATAAAAGACATTAATGTTTCTCTGTTTATATTAAGAAATGTTTGAAAACCAGGAGAATTCTCTTCCTTTAAATGGTAAATGGTATGCATTTATATAGCGCATTTTTGCACCCTTCTCAGGCACCCAAAGCGCTTTACATCGTGCTTCCACTCACCCCATTCACACACATTCACACCTGGGGCAGACAGAGAGGGGGCTGCCATACACACGGCGCTCAACCTTCTCCGACCACCACCAAACACACCTCTACAGTCACACACATTCATACACCAGTGCTACAGACACTGGAGGCAAGGTGGTTTAAGTGTCTTGCCCAAGGACACAACGAAAGTATGAACAGGGCAGAGCGGGAATCGAACCGCCAACCTTCTGGTTATAGAACGACTGCTCTACCACTGAGCCACGCCGTCCCACAGACGTCCCTTTAGATTAATTAGACTAGATTAAACAGTTTCTTTGGACCTGTCAAAAATCAAAGTTATGTTAATTTTAATAAATTAATATCAAAATTAATTATATAAATTATTAAAATTAATCTGATATATGTTTATGAACATAGCTTCATACGCTACAGGTGTGTTTAAGCAGCTGAGAGATGCTGCCCGGTTACTGGACCAAGAGAGATGGGTCTGGCCCAAGGGTGATTAAGAAAATTAAAGTAAGAGAAAATGTAAAAGATTGTTATTAGAGAGATTTATTTGAAGTAAATAGAATAATATTCTGATAATATTCTAATTAGATTTAAAAAAGTAATTTGAAAGAAATTGTCAATTTATAAAACTTGTGAACAATAGATCATGTTCTGATCTATATAAATTATTTATGTTTGCTTCAACTGAGTTAAAGTTTATCATATTTGCAGATGATACCACTTACAATTACAGGTAATGGCCTACAACTAGTACACCTGTGAGCAGGGCTAGTGACGTGGGTCACATGACTTCCTGTGACATTACTCTGAACAAACGTAGAGATCAGGGACAGGTGCAGTGCAAAGCAGAAGTCTGGAGGTTTTGTGAAAGTAAGACCATTAGACCAGTGTTGCCTGCAGACCGGAAACATGAACTAGACCTAAACATAACTTGCCACAGGAGGACTTCTGCCTCTGGAGCTTGTTCTGGGGAGTGTGTGAAAGATACGCCTCCTACAGCTTTCACTGCAGTCATATAAAATCTCATGTATTGGTGAGCTTTAATAATGAGCTGTTGTTTTATTAATTCAAATTAAACACATAGGCTATACCCTGGTTTGTTTGAAGGTAGACCTGTGAAGGTATCAAATAAATCCTGAAACATATTATGATATTAATATAGAATATTTAATTATCTCTCATCCTTCTGTTGATAGGTCCACAGTTCAGCTTAATAAGCAGAGCAAATAAAAAAGTTTAAAATATTTTGAAGAATTTAGTTTCCCCAATAAAAAAAATTATTTAAAAAAATTGTAGACTATGTAGTAGATTATTATTATAGAAGTATTATTACTTTAACCTCTCCCTGCTCCCCCCATAACAAGTCATGTGACCTTTGGCCTCCACGCAAAGGCTCTTTGTCCAAAGGAAACACTGCAAATATTTTTGAACAGCGCAATATTATTGTTTATTGCAAATTAATTCTGGTGCAATATATTGCACAACAAAAAGCAGTTATTGTAACAGGCCTAGAGAGCAGGGGAAGGAGGTGACAGCACCTGTCATCTCAGTAAATGGAGTGGCAAAGGATCTGTGTGAAAAAAAGAACGTAGCCGAACTCGATTCCCATTGTTTGTCTTAATGAGCTGTTCAATAGATTCAGTTCATTTGTGAACATCATAGCGTCCTCCTCTAAACACAGCGAAGTTTGGAATTACTTTGAACAAAATAATCAGCTTGTCGTATGCAAAATTTGTCAAGTGAAACTAAGTTACAGTAGCAAACACTGTTTTTACATATACTATATAACCTAATACGCTTGTTAGGAAATGACATTCAGAAAATATTTTCTCATTGAACTTATTTTAAAATAAACAAATATTAGACTATTGTTCAAAACTTTGCTTAAATATTTCAAATATATTAATTGTGGAAAATGCCAATCCCTATTGTAAACACCTCCATACAACTGAAAAATGACTAAAAGTACCTGATATTTCAGCTCCAAGCCTTATCTAAACCTGCTTATGACAACCACCATCTTCAAATGTGTGTCTGTCTGTCTACCTCTCTGTGAACAAACAGGCTGAATGTTAATTCGTTCAGCTTCTCAGAGGGCTCATTCATTAAGACTCACTGCTTCCTCTCCATCTCTCAGCACAAGCCCCATATTCAACTACAACTAAAACTTCCCTCTGTTCTGTCTTCATCAGTCCTGTATGGATCAGTTCTGGACTCAATTCTATTACGTCAATGTTGGGTGCTGCCCCTTTAAGGTTGCTATGCTGTTGTCAAGGGAATCAGCGGAAAAAAAAAAAAAAAGAAACGGAACGGGACTAAGTCAGACTGCGTGAAGGCAATGTTCTTATGCTAAAACCTTGCTAAACTTTACAATTACGAAAAGAAAAGAATAATAATACAACTTTAAGCTTTGTATTCCCAGCGTGGTGAGTAAGACATATGTTGTTCAAGTGAATTGATAGTTTCTGAGGTGTAATATTGTAAGTAGGTTGCTATTTGTGATTAGCAGCTAATGTTATACACTTGTTTAATGTTGGTGTAGACATTTACTGTGGGTTTATTTACGTTGTTTGTTGAAATGTTTATGTAATATATTTTTACATTTAGTTTAAACAAAAGATTAATATGCGTTTAGTAACGCATAGACTGTTCTAAATATGTGGTGATGTTAAGTGCCAATATGTAGCATTATAGCAGTATAGGAAAGTGCTTGAGTTAATCACAGATTGTATTTGATGAGGTAATAATACTAAATAGTAATTTTAGGTTTTGTTTGTTTACAGTTTGACCACATAAATACATACATCCAAATGAACAAATAACTAACTGAAATCTAACTACAACAACTGCAACAACAACCAAATGTATGTATCGTGAGTTCTGCACAAGAGGAATAAAATAAAAAAGAAAAAGAAAAGAAATCCAAGTTAATGTTATCATTTCATGGGTAACATTAAAGTCAAACACGAGGAATTAAGAAGATTAACGACAACATGGAGAAAGATTCAGAAATAATTACTACACCTGAGCAACAACAAATGGATCTCAAGCGTCAACGTGGACTGGCCAAGGCTGCGGTGACTCGCCTGATGACACAAATTACAACCGCCATGAACAATGACCAGCCCAAAGAAGCGGAGAAGAAGCTTGCTGCTTTGGATGAGGCGGTAATACGGTTTCATGAGATCCACAACAAGTACCAAAACACATTAGATGATGATGATGACCTGGATGCTTCTAAAGGCTATTTAACATCGATTCTGCGTGATGTTCAAGACCTGCAGCACACAGTCTTGGGCTGGCTTGAGGACTTAAAGCCATCCCCGGAGATTTCAAACATAGAATCTTCAGATGCATTTAATTTCCAAGAAGAAGAGTCAGTGCTTGATGAAGCTGTTAATCCTCAAATGGCTTCTGTAGAACAACTATCTGCCCAGCTTAAGGGACTACAAAGTCAAAGGCAGAAAGAAAGGAAAGAGTTTTCCACGCTTATCGCTCAACAGGAGGAACGTCTGCGTGCAGAGTTTAAATTACGACTTCAACATGCTGAATCTGAAATGGAAGGCTTTTTGAAACTCAAAGATGCGGAGATGGAGGAAAATCGCCAAAAGGCTGAGTTAACAATAAATAAAGACTCTTCAACTCCCGCCTCAGGTAACCCATCTCTTAACTTTCGTCCATCACTTTCAACAGTAAATGAGAACTCTTTATGCCAAATGTTAGAGTTGTCAAGGCAGCAATATCAGTCACACATTGATTCAATGCACCTGCCACCTGTTGACATTATTAAGTTTGATGGAGAACCCTTAAAGTACTGGCAGTTTCTAAGATTGTTCTCCTCTGTGATTGATAAAGAGACAGTGCCAGATCAGGAGAAACTCACTCGACTGCATCAGTACACTGTTGGCCAAGCTAGAGATGCTATCTCACATTGCTTGTACAATCCCAACTCTAGTCTTGGCTATGTAGATGCCATGGCTATTCTGAAGAGACGTTTTGGCAATCCATATGCAATATCACAGGCATGGGTTGACAAGGTCCTCAATTACAAAGACATTAAAGATAACAAGCAGTTGCAAAGCTTTGCTGACATTCTGTGCAGCTGTAGAGACACTTTAAAGGCAATGAACTGTGAGGAAGAGCTGAATGGTGGACGACCTTGCTACAAATTGTGGAAAAGTTACCAGAAGACTTAAAGAAAAGATGGCTCACAGTAAACTATGAGATCATCAAATCTGGCCGCTTGCCAAAGTTGGATGACATAGTCAGTCTTGTTGAATCAGAAGCTGCTAAAAGAGCAGATCCTATCTTTGGAAATCTTCTTAACCCTGCTAGTAAAAATTCTCCATCAGGGTTTAAACCGAGTGCTAAGTCAAGTTTCAATAAGAAAAGGCAGACATTCGCAACACTGTCTGTTACTAATGAGTCCACAACACCTTCCACGCTAAAGACAACATCAAAATTTAAGTGTCCAAAATGCACCGGTGAACATTTCCTTAATCAATGTCAAGCCTTTAGAGCTCTGTCTGTTCAAGAGCGTCTATCCTTTGTTCAACGAAAGCAACTCTGTTTGAACTGCTTCATGAGAGGTCATCACAGCACAGTCTGTACTCGCAGCTGGGTATGTAAGGTGCCTGGATGTGAGAAAAAACACAACAGTTGGCTGCATTCCGCCATTGTGACCTCTAATAATAACAGAGACCAATCCACAAGTCAAGCCACTGAGAACGAGCCAACATCTGACCCGCCACAAGCCATTCAAGCACATGCTACAAGAAAGTTCACTGAAACCATTAGAAAGAAGATTGCACTGCCCATCTTGCCAGTAGTAGTTTCAGACAGACATAAACGATTTTCTATGAATGTTTTTGCTTTGCTTGACAGTGGCTCTAATGGGACATTTGTTTCTAAGAAGCTAGTTCATGCTCTTAAGCTAGAGTCACGCAAAATGAGCATTACACTGAACACCATGGAGACCAAGAATCTTAACGTAGTTACTCTAGCAGTGGATCTTCAAGTTGAAGATGCTCAACAAAAGAACTCTTATCTCATGAAGGGAGTGCTCTGTCGGGATCACCTGAATATAAATCTAGAAAACCTAGTCACACAGCACGAGGTGTTGCAGTGGTCACATCTGAGAGAAATTGCAGATGAAATTAGTTTACCTGATGTTGATTTAGCTGATGAAGTTCACCTGTTGATAGGTCTAGATCAACCAGACATACTTGCCCCTCGAGAGACACGATGTGGAGAGGCAGGTGAGCCCTACGCAATCCTGACTGGCCTGGGGTGGACACTTCATGGACCAGTATCTGACGATGCAACATCTATTTCTGCTAATTTCATTCAAGCTGATCACACTCTACAACAAGCTGTTGAAAGATTTTGGAAACTGGATGATCCAGTGCATGTGAACAATGACTCAATGTCAGTAGTTGATGAGCAAGTTGTGGGCATATGGAACAGGCAATCCAAAGAAGATGGACACTATACACTTCCAATCCCTTTCAAAGAACATCCACCACAACTGCCTAATAACTACACAATGGCCAAACATCGATTAGACCTCTTAGGAAAGAGGCTAAAGAGAGACCCAACTTTGCATCAGAAATATACAGAAGGCATCAAAACCTCCTTGCTGAAAGGATACGCCGAAGAGGTTGTAGACATTAACAGAAAAGATGGTTGTGTGTGGTACCTACCACATCATCCAGTGCTACATCCACGCAAGCCAGGGAAGGTTCGTATTGTCTTTGATTGTGCAGCAAGGTACCAAGGTACTTCACTGAATGATCACGTTCACCAAGGACCCGACCTTACTAATAAGCTACTCGGAGTCCTTCTCAAATTTAGGCAAGAACGTATTGCCTTAAATGCGGACATCGAGGGCATGTTTTATCAAGTTCGAGTACCATCTGATGAGAGAGATGTGCTTCGCTTCCTCTGGTGGGAGGATAATGACCCAGACAAACCACTTAAGCATTATCGGATGAAAGCTCACCTTTTTGGAGGTGTCTGGAGTCCTAGTGCTGCCAATTTTGCCCTGCAACGAGTGGCTGAAGACAACCGTGGAAACTTTGCTGATGTCACTGTGGAAACAGTGAGACAGAATTTCTATGTCGACGATTGTCTTAAGTCAGTATCAACAGAGGAGGTTGCCATTAAACTTGTTTCTGAACTCCGGGAACTGCTCACCCATGGAGGTTTTAGGTTAACCAAATGGTTAAGCAATTCTAAGGAAGTGATGAAATCAATTCCACCGGAGGACTGGGCAAAATCATTGCATGAGTTGAGCCTTGACCAAGAGGATTTGCCATTTGAACGAACTCGCCCTTTGGGATGTAGAAAGAGATTGCTTCACGCTTGACATCAAGGCAATGGAGAAACCTGCAACAAAGAGAGGAGTATTGAGCACTACCAGCTCCATCTATGATCCTTTAGGATTCGTGAGCCCTTTCGTGCTTAAAGCAAAGGCAATCTTCCAAGAGTTGTGCCGCATGAAAGTCGACTGGGATGAGGAGCTACCGATGGACATGGTTGCACAATGGCGCAGATGGTTAAACGACTTACCTCTATTGTCAGCATTGGCAATTCCAAGATGTCTTAGACCAACAAACACTAACTGCTTGTTAGCTGCTCAACTCCATCACTTTTCTGATGCATCAGAACTTGATGGTGCCGCTTTCATACATCAGGATTGGTAATACTTGCAGGCTGGTAATGTCTAAGGCCAGACTTGCACCGATCAAGTCAGTTAGTATACCACGATTAGAGCTACTTGCAGCAGTAGTTGCTACAGAGCTGGATCAGCATATCAAGCGCCACTTGGAGATTACAATTGAAAGGACGTTCTTTTGGACTGACAGTACTATTGTACTGCAATACATTCACAACAAGCACTGTCGTTTCAAGACATTCATTGCCAACCGCATTTCAAAAATACATGAGCTGCTCGAACCATGCCAGTGGCAACACATTGACTCTGCTTCTAACCCTGCAGATGATGTCTCTCGAGGAATGAATATGGGAGAGATTTTGTCGAGTGAACGATGGGTATCTGGTCCGCACTTTCTACAACTTGAGGAGGAACACTGGCCTGTTCAACCTATTATAAAGGATTTGCCAGAGCAAGCAGAGATTAAAAGAGCAAAAGAAGTCTATGCAGCCACTGTAATATCAAACCAAGCGAGGAGAAATGCAGTGGACAGACTACTGGAGCGATACTCCAATTGGCATCGATTGAAAAGGGCTACAGCTATCCTGTTGCGTGTCAAGTCTTTGTTGCGCAAGAAAACAAGTGTTCATCTTTCTGAACCCATCACTGTTTGTGAGCTGTATCAAGCAGGGTTAGCCATTCTCAACTACATACAAACTGTATCCTTCAGATCTTTACATGCCAAGCCTAGTTCTCTTCTCAAGCTTAAACCTTTTGAGGATGAAACCAACCAACTCCTTCGTGTGGGAGGCAGATTAACAAATGCCCCAATTCCCTTTGAGGCTAAACATCCAGTGATCCTACCTAACAATCATCACGTCACTCAGTTGATTATCAGTCACTACCATCTTCGCTTGGGTCATGCAGGTCCAGAGCGAGTACTTGCAGAAATCCGCCAACGTTTCTGGATTCTAAAGGGACGTGCTGTCATTAAACAAACACTTAATTCATGTCTACAGTGTCGCAAGTTAAAGGCTAAGCCACAAACTCAGCAAATGGCAGACTTGCCTGGCTCTAGAGTGACACCAGGTGAGCCTCCTTTCAATCGTGTAGGCATAGATTACTTCGGGCCTTTCTTGGTTAAGAAGGCGCGCAGTGAGATCAAGAGGTATGGGTGTTTGTTTACATGTCTCGCCACTAGAGCCATTCACTTGGAAGTTGCGCACACCTTAGATACTGACTCCTTCCTCAACGCCTTACAGCGGTTTATTGCTAGGAGAGGTCCACCCACAGAAATACGCTCAGATAACGGGACAAATTTTGTTGGTGGATTACGAGAGTTGCGTAAAGCCATTAGTGAATGGAATCAGAGAAAGATTTCTGATTATCTACTGCAAAACAATGTCAAATGGATCTTTAATCCACCTGCCGCTTCCCACATGGGTGGTGTTTGGGAGCGACAAATTCGCACGGTTCGTTCCATTCTAAACACTGTTCTATCGCAGCAAGCACCAGATGATGAAGGGCTGACAACGCTGTTTTGCTGCATTGAGTCTATTGTCAATGGTAGACCAATCACTAAACTCTCGGACGATCCTTCAGATCCATTACCACTCACGCCAAATCATCTTTTGCTACTTCGTGCTGGTCCAACCCTACCTCCAGGAGCCTTTGTAAAACAAGACCTTTACAGGCGCAGATGGCGCCAGGTGCAATATCTGGCAGATGTCTTCTGGTGTAGATGGCTCAAGGAGTATTTACCAGCATTGCAACAACGTCAAAAATGGTTACAGCCAAGGAAGAATCTTCAAATAGGAGATCTTGTGCTTATTCTGCATGAAAATACGCCACGCAATCACTGGCCGCTAGGTCTGATAACTCAAGTCTACCCGGGAGCAGATGGACTGGTGCGTACTGTGGAAGTGAAAACAAAGACAGGAATTTTCACCCGTCCTGAGAACAAAATCTGCCTCCTAGAAGCCAGTCTCCTCAATTGATTCCTTTAGCTAAATTAGCAAAATAGAGACATCACCCTTCTTTTGTTTGAATGACCTGTTTGGGTCATTGGGGCCGGGATGTTGGGTGCTGCCCCTTTAAGGTTGCTATGCTGTTGTCAAGGGAATCAGCGGAAAAAAAAAAAAAAAAAAACGGAACGGGACTAAGTCAGACTGCGTGAAGGCAATGTTCTTATGCTAAAACCTTGCTAAACTTTACAATTACGAAAAGAAAAGAATAATAATACAACTTTAAGCTTTGTATTCCCAGCGTGGTGAGTAAGACATATGTTGTTCAAGTGAATTGATAGTTTCTGAGGTGTAATATTGTAAGTAGGTTGCTATTTGTGATTAGCAGCTAATGTTATACACTTGTTTAATGTTGGTGTAGACATTTACTGTGGGTTTATTTACGTTGTTTGTTGAAATGTTTATGTAATATATTTTTACATTTAGTTTAAACAAAAGATTAATATGCGTTTAGTAACGCATAGACTGTTCTAAATATGTGGTGATGTTAAGTGCCAATATGTAGCATTATAGCAGTATAGGAAAGTGCTTGAGTTAATCACAGATTGTATTTGATGAGGTAATAATACTAAATAGTAATTTTAGGTTTTGTTTGTTTACAGTTTGACCACATAAATACATACATCCAAATGAACAAATAACTAACTGAAATCTAACTACAACAACTGCAACAACAACCAAATGTATGTATCGTGAGTTCTGCACAAGAGGAATAAAATAAAAAAGAAAAAGAAAAGAAATCCAAGTTAATGTTATCATTTCATGGGTAACAGTCAAGGTGAGTTAGAGTGAGTCGGGGTGACAGAGTGAATCAGGTGGAGTCAGGGTGAGTCAAAGTTAGTCGGGGGGAGTCAGAGAGAGTCGGAGTGACTGATGTGTGTAGGGGTTACCAGCTCTGGGCCTTGTGGCGATGCAGCAGCACTGAATATCCGAACATGGAGGAGACCGGGCCCCTGAACTGAAGACTGTGCTCCTGGTCCACTGTGTACCCAAATACAGACAGGACTGGGACCAGGACCAGGACCAGGACCAGGAGTCTGGGCGGGACTGGAACCATGACGAGGGCCAGCTAGAGAGATACAGAGAACAATTACATCAGTAAAAAGGATGTCAATATCGCAAGAACTGTGGGGCGCAGTGGCTCAGTGGTAGAGCAGTCGTCCTTCAACCGGAAGGTAGGCGGTTCGATTCCCACTTTCCCCACAGTTCATACTGTCGTTGTGTCCTTGGGCAAGACACTTAACCCACCTTGCCTCCAGTGGTGTTCTAGCTGTAACACTGGTGAATGACTTAATGACTAAACATAAATAAAATGTCTGGATATTGTCGCAGACATGTGACAAACAAACAAAAAGAAAAGTAATATTATTCCAGCTGTAACAGAAAGAACCATCAGGTACTACATCCACATTCAGCACAGCCAAAATGGCGGGCAGCTATTTCTGTTCATGACTTAATTTGAAATTTTTCTCTTTAAAAGAAATCACTGTTACTGAACATTACTGTCTTTTTTATTATTATTATTAGGCTCGCCTGAGTCGTGATGACCGGTGTGACGGATCAACTGGAGTCAGGTTATCTGGCGACATGCAGATGTTTTTTGTGGGCGTTCCCCTCTAGGACCCCACTTTTACAAACCAGGAAATATAGGTATTATTTCATCTTAAATGACATCGATGTGATTCTTTTTACAGCGGACATATCTATAATGATGTCTCTTTTAGTGTCGATGAGAAAGAACGAACGTAGACGGCTTTGATTCGAGAGCGGTTTGTGGATTATATTTTATAACTCGATGTAAACAGGACTGTCACCAGTTGAACCAGACGATCTCCGTTTAACTTGTGTTAACTTGTGTATCATGAGAAACAGCCTTTAAATCAAGAAATACTACAGAAGAAATACTGGCGTGGTCAGCGCTGGAGTCGTACTGGCAACTAAAGCTGTCTTTAAAAAGTAGTTTGTCTCATGTCTTTATGACTGACTCTGCTTTATGTTGTATGTTTGTCTCAAGTACTGGTGAGCTGAAGGAAACGTTCCACTTTGGTAAAGTTCTATTCTATTTTGTTCATTAAGCTCACTCTAATTAAGGACAAACTCATATAAATATGACCTTAGAGAATAAATAAATAGTATATAAATGTAGCTTATGTCTCCCTCTGAAACAATAAAACATTCTTCTTCATAGTTTGTAAAACCCCATAATGATGAAATTTGAATGTTTGCTTCTGTTTCTCCCTTTGACCTTTGACATTAGAGCCTTAGGTATTGTTCACTTGTGAGGTCTGTGTTGGATGTAAGAACTTCCAAGGCCTTAGACATTATGAGTTTACATTTGTTCTTTACAATGAACCTCAAGAAAAATACATTTATCCATTAGTTCTCTTTCAAAAGGCAACTCCACAACATTAAACTGGTTCTGACTGTTCACAGGACATTTAATAGTGACACTTTAAAGCTCAGAAACAGAAATCACCATAATATTGATATGACAATGTCAATATGAAGCATATAAAAACCTTTCAAAAGGTTTATTGAAGAGAAATGAACAGAAAACCTCTATGTCACAGTGTGTTCCTTCTTATTTACTGACAATGAGCATCAGTCAAATGCAGCAGGTTGATACTTTTACAAAACAGGTTGTGGAAGATGCAAGTAATGCTGAAGGTTCAAAGAACTTCCAAGAAGTTCTAATTGTAGTGTAGACTGGACATGATCTTAAATGAGAAGGTAAAAACATACATTTATTAGTTTTAGGCTACAATACAACATAGTTGGAGTCACGGTGAAACTGTTGACTGAATAAATACAACTGGACTTGTTAGTTACAGGATATGTTGTACATTATGGTTGGGCGATGTCATCTAAAATGGCAGCTGACGATGTGTACAGTAAAACACTGCGATGGACGATGATATCGTCGGGGCATTTTAATTTCTATTTTAATATCTCTTTACATATTTTTTTTTCTATTTAAAAGCAATAATTGTTATTTTACTAACTCAACTAATGATTCATCCGCGCTTTACAAAAGTTTGCACGTAAGAGAGTATGTGAGCGGCGAGATTATGAATGGAGTGAGGAGCAGATTTTTGAAAAGTCGGAGTGTTGTGGTTTTCACTCGCTCTGAGAGCGCTCCACTGCCACTCCATCACGAGTACAATTCATGCCAACGGGCCGGCACATAATAACTCCATTTTAGACAGAACTAGAGCTTAGATCGGCTCAAAAAAAATCAAGCCCGACCCTACCCGAGCCCGTGCACCCGACACATTAACTTTAATTATGAGCCCGAGCCCGATTTAAACCCGACCATTTTTTAATACGTGGGCGTTCTGAGGAGAACAAGCCTGTAATGACTAATGAGCGAAGCCGGTGTGACTCAGCTCAATAATCCGCAGGCGCGCGCTCATGAACCCACCTGTAAAATAATGTTGTTCAAATCCAGCTCAGACATGACATAAATCTCTAGCTTACCATACTTGTTGTAGCCATTAAACAATGTTTTTTTTCTTTCATATTTATGTTTAAATATTTTCATTTAAAATAAATTTCATCTGATTATGATAACTATAAGTGCAAAGATGCGAGTGGGTCCGAAATGATTTTGGTGGTTATATTTAGTTTAATATTAAGTTTTGTTTTGTAAAAAGCCTTTCTTTCGTTTTGTACAAATTGTCACTTAATTTTAATAAAGGGTTCTTCGGCCAATTGCATGTATTTAATAAATAAGAACCAAATTAGTAGACTATGAGGTCGTGGACGCGATCGCTTTCATTGCTCATGAACTGGAGCACGTCCCAAATAAACTGAAACTCAGCAGGTTTGCCTTACAGACATGAGAAATATGTAGCCTAATATGTGTAGAGACGAAAAGATTTAAATAAGCATAGTGCAGTGTTCAGAACTCACACGGTAAACAACCTGCTTGATACAGATGGATCACTACTTTAGCAGTTAGACGCAAATTTCCTCAGAGCAAAGATGGAGCTGTGTTTCTGATATCAGTGAGCGAGGAGTGGAGCGGGGAGCGGGAGATGGTAAACCCGGAGCTGGAGCTGGAGCGGAGTGATTCTTGAATGCATAGGAGCGGGAGATGGTAAACCCGGAGCTGGAGCGGAGTGATTCTTGAATGCATAGAGCGTGGAGGGGAAATTGCTGCCGCTCCACTCCGCTCACATACTCGACTCGCAAGACTCGCAGCGGGGCGGGGGCGGGGCATCACAATGGTGTTTCTCCATCGTGATGTTGGTCAGCCATCGCCGATGGACGATGATATCGGCCATCGGCACAACCCTATTGTACATTAAAATAAATTTAATTACACAGTCTAGTCTAAACCACTCTGCCACTTCTTCACCTTGTAAGCTTCACCTGTTTCAGTTCAGAGGAAAACAAACGTAACGTTGTAACTGTTAAGGCTACGGCTAAGCTATTGTGCGACAAACAGAGGACGTAAAGACAAAATTGCGTGTTTAATGGCCATATTTACTTACATACATTACACCACGTGCAACCGTTAAGATAAAGTCATTGTAGTAAAAATTGTAAAGTCAAGTCAGCTGCAGCTGTTGATGCATCACAAGTTCACCTGAGAGTTCACCTGACGCTATCTGTCACAGACGACTGTCTAATCTGCAGTGTACGCTTTCCAACAATACTTAACCTTTGATGCGACTTAGTGAGTATGTGTTTTGAACAGGCATCTCTCTAGACACCTACACTGTGTTTTGTTGTTGTTGCAGCTGCACAGTGTCGCCAGATAACCTGACACCAGTTGATCCGTACCACCGGGAGGGCCTATTGTTTTTGCTCGAGTTATTTTTATATATTTTTTTAATTCTTATTATTTTTTTATTTTAGTTTGTCGTGGGCAAATGAAACTTGGTACACACATCCACCATGGGCTTATGAACAAAAAAGCCAATGGGGACCACACCCTATCACACACGGGAAGGCAGCCATTTTAAATTGAAGATGTGAACCGACTTAGAATACACCTGTTTTTTAAAAGAACACAGAGAATAGCTGCTTCATTCCACAGACACCAAACTAGGGCAAAATGAGCTAAACACATGTGTGTAAAATAGACAGCACTTTTTTGTTTTTGCTTGAGTTATATTTTTATAAAAAAAATTTCTGCAAAATGTTTGAATGATGAGTAAATTTTACTGGCCACAAAATTCAACCCTGCCAAAATATGTATGCATTTAAAAATCCAATCCTCCGAGTACATATGTCCCCGCGGTCTCAAGGAAGGCGAGGGCCTTTATCGCTGCTTGCGTCTTTAATTAATAATAATAATAATAATAATAATAATAATATTATACAATTATTATATTAACAACAATGGGCGCTGGAGAGCCATTTCTAAAGATAACCCTTTTATTTACATATTTTTGTGTTCAGGTCATGAATGTGCACAAACGCCTTTTTGGGTCCAACTCGATCTGAGAAGGCGTTTGAGAGTTAAGAGACGTTTTATTTTCACAAAAATGGCCACCTCGTTACAGGCTTGCCACACCCATACCCGATAAGATATCAACAACAAAGTTACAACTTTGGTTGGCACACGTGTCTAGATGATACTCACCAAATTTGGGGCCATTTAAATTAAAACACAATGATTTGCATCTTTTTGCGCAAGGGGTGCGATTTTAGTGGCCGCGCGTTTCACCCCACATGGCGGACTTCCTGTTGAGTTTAGGGTGTGACTGTCATTGACTTTTCTGTTTGCCCTGAGGTGTCCTATGGATGTACCAAGTTCTGTATTTCTACATTGGATTTTTACTTTCATTTTCCATAGGCCCAATGTATTTTGACTTTTCTAGGGGTCGCCACTGAGTCATTTTTCATATTTTTTTTTCCAGGGACTTGAAATACATAAAATTTTCGCCCGCCTTGAATTCTGGGACCAATAAAAATGACTTTTCGGGCATGTTCACTGGGTCAAATTTAGAATCATTTTGCAGAAAATAAATAAAATTAAATTAAAATTTAAAAAATAACTTATTAGGCTAATAAAAACAATAGGCCCTCCTGGTCATCACCGGCTCAGGCCTAATAATAATTTAAAAAGATTTACCATGACAATACAACAAAGCCATGACTCTGGCCCTTGTAGTTAGACTCAAAAATTTGACTAAAGGCTATGCAGGGGGCCATCAGGAAGGGCCCATTGAAAGAGCAATAGAAAACAAAGTGATGCCACACAGAACCAGGCTTAACTTCACACTACATTTACGTTGTTTATAATGTAAATTATTCAAGGTCTGACAAATCTATCCTTTTGTTTGATCAAAAATCCTTTCTTAGGTTTTAAGTTCTATTCTACACTAGGTTTGGCTTTTGTTTTTAAAAGGCAAATTTAAAATACTAAAACTAGTCCAAAAAGGTTAAAATGTCAGAAAACACTTAAAGTTAAAGTAGGCATAGAGTAGAGGTAAAGTTTCCAAACCACGTGTAAAAACGGCTATTTGACACGTTTCAAACTTGAACTATAACTATCCCATTGTGGCCAGGTCTAAGAAACAAGAGTTAGGTCTGCGGTGAGCAGCGTGTGGCTCGACCGCACTAGACCTTCTCCACAAAGACTCTCATCAAACCATCATCACAAACAAAGCTGCCAATAACATTAAGACATAATCATACACATAAATCACTCATTTAACGTTAAAGTCTGACAAAACTCAAAATACATAATTAAACCAGATCCGCACCAGGACAAAATCAAGACTTGAGTGTGAAGCAAACCAAGATTTAACGGTGCTTAAAAAAAAAGACCTAAAACAGGTTTAAATATTCAGCCAGGACTGAACCAGAGCCAAACCAGAACTAAACTCACTAGTCCCGGGAACATTTGCAGTCGGACTGTTCTGAGCCTACCCTCCCAGTTGAACGCCTTCCTTCACGTTTCTCTGACTGACACCTCGTGGCTTTACGGCACCGGGTCATCCAGCGTCCGTGTGAGAAAATGCCGAAGAGTGGTTTCCAGTAAGGTGGTTGCTCGAGTTTTTGGGTGGAGCGTCTCGTGCGTGCGGTCAGTAGTGTGTGCGAGCACGTGCCGTGGGTAAACCTTGGGTAAGTTTAGGAGAAGTGTCGTGAGTGACGGAGATAATGACGGACGCTGAGTGGTTGCGCGAGCCCGCCCTCCGGCTGGGCGCGTGCACGTGTAACGGCGCTTCCTCTCTCAGCTCACGCGCTCTGTGTGCTTCCTCTTCCCGCCGCCGTAAAAAGGTACTGCTGTAGAAACACTTAGTGATTTTTTTACAGTGTATTTTAATCCTGATTTAATTTGCATTATTTCCAAGAAGACATCGAGATCATTTATTGTAACATTTATTTTAATTAAGTTACGTATGTCCTACATTATAAAAAGTCTACCAGTGTTTTCTGTGGTGTGTGAAGTTTGTGTTGGGTGCTGTCCCTTCAGTACTGTACTAGTGGTGAACAGCAATAGCCTCTCCAGTTCCATTAATGTCTCACTATAAACCTTTTTCTTTTTCAAAAATAAAAAGGTTATGCGGGTTAAAAGTGCAGGTTATGCATTCATTTCAGTTTTAATCTCATTCTCGAGTCATATTCATAACTGAGAGTGATGGTGGGAGTGGCTTGTTATTTTCTCATAAATGAAAGGAGTGGCAGCTGTCAGCAGATGTACAGCTCAGAACATGTTGTGATCACATGACACCAGCCTGACCCTGCTGTGTGAGGATGGCAATCACAGGCCTGCAGCTACATTTCACATACACTGTGCTTTTACAAACAAAAAGATTCTAGTATTATTAATTACCGGGGCGTAGCTAGACACAAAGCTTTACTGGTGCACTTTTAATAATTTTCTCATAGAAGTAAACTTTTTTTAAACATACAAGTACATTTTTTAAGCTATAAACTGTGAGTGCCTGTTTTTCATTTTTGCAAACCTGGTCAATTGCTTACATAAAAATGACAGCACAATGACTTAATCATTCATAACTTCTATAGTAACAATGAGGTATTCCAAATTCCAAAAACCCTTATTGGCTGCTTGAATAAAGTGACATTTTAATTGACCAGAAAACAATTAATGCGGAAATTGCAGCTCCAGGCAGCTCTCATTGGCTAGTACAGACTTCACTTATCGTCAGTAGGGATGGGTACTGAAACCCGGTACTAAACTGGCCCCGGGCTAAATTATGAAAGACCGTAGTATCAGTAAGATCTGAATTAATGTACTATGTATTTTTGCTTAATAATGTTATCGTGCACATTTTATCTCACCAAACATTTCTAATGTAATGTAATGTAATATTAAGACGTTTGTGAGATCTGTGAGATCTCTCATGAGCGGCGCGGAGGCTGTCAGTCACACACACAACACAACGAGCGCGGCGCACGCACAACATTACGAAAACTCCTACTTAATACAAAGAGTAATGATGGCGGAGAGAACAAAACGTTCCAAAGTGTGGTTACACTTCTCTAAAGTTAATGCAGACAACACTCGTTGTCATAAGTGCAACAAAATGTTTGCATGTAAGGGCGGAAACACAAGCAATCTGTCTAAGCACCTTTCAAAAGTGCATTGTGTCCAGACAGAGAAATGCAAAGTTTTCGACTGCCTAGCTCGTCTCTGGTTGTTGCCCCATCTACGAATCAAAGAATGTATTTCCTAAAGAAACTGTTTGTTTTTAATGTCAATAACAAAATGCTTCAGATGTTTTATACTGCTTTTATTGAAAGTGTTTTAACGTGCTGTATCATTTGTTGGTTCGGAAATGCCACACAAGTACAGAAAAACATAATTAGAAAAACAGTCACTACTGCTAGCAAGCTACTTGGGATAACATTACCAAGCATCGAACACATTTACAAGGACAGAATGTTGAAAAAAGCCAATAACATTGTATGCGATCACACACACCCATTAGCATCCCATTTTTAATTTATTACCATCTAGGCGTCGTTTCTGCCAACCTCTTATGACCAAGAACAGATCAAAATTTTCTTTTGTACCACAAGCCATTAGGGCGTTAAATCATTTGAAATAAGATATCTGTCCAGCTGGCAGGGTTAGACCCAATGGTATTTTTATTTGTATATATGTATTTTAGTCTTTTGTAATGCATCAGATTGTTTTTGTTATATGTTGTCATGTAGTGCCTTGAGACTGCACCGCAAACCCAATTGCCCCACGGGGACAATAAAGTTCTTCTCTCTCTCTCTCTCTCTCTCTCATCTACGTCTGGTATGTATGCTAAAATCATGTTGAATCAACGTTGTTCACGTCATTTAAAATAAATGTAAAATCTCCCTGGTTTGTTAACCTTATGTAGAAATTCTGTTGATTTCTTTTTGAGAGAATGAAACAACAACATATTTGATACTTGTTTTTAAAATTCCAAATAAAGAAAAATCAGTATGTAAATGTAAACATTTATTTGGCTAACCTAAATGCACAGCACTATAAGTTAGTTTACAATATATATAAAAGGCAAATATGTTAATCTTTCTTCAAAAGAATGGCTAAAGAGTCCTTTTGCAGCTTGCCTACATGCCCCACCCATGTTGCTTTGTACCACTGTATGTTCTTCAGCAGAAAAATATAGTTTATTTCATTTGTTTTACATTCATTTGTTTTTTATATAATAGCTGTTTGTTCAAACATGGCTGTTTCTTGCACTACAAGTAATTGTTTTATCAATTTTACATTAAAAAATAAAGAAATGTTAATTCTGTTCTCAACTTGTTCTAAAAAAACCCACACACACACACACAACACAAAGTCGGTAAGAGTAGTAATACCGTTAAAACCTTAACGATACCCATCTCTAATCGTTAGTTGACAGGGATTATGGGTCCCTAAGATTTCAAGCATGCAGTCAAGTGTGTTTGCAACAATAACACACGCATTAGTAACTTGCTATCTGAAGTTACGAAAGATGTAGAAAATACGGTGCAGCTGAGCACTAACCACTAACTATATTTATTTAAATTAGGAAGGTTATTTATTTATACACAAGTTCTGTACCTTGTATTCCTTTTAAAACTGTCAGGTCGCTCTATGCTCTCTCATTATGCGTGTGTGTATGTGTGTAGGTATGTGTATGTGTACATATGTATATATATATATATATATGTGTGTACGTATATGTGTGGGTTGTGGGTGGGTGTATGCTATATTTTATATTTAGAACTTGACTTTGAGAAACGCATACGAATTCCAATGTACCTGTACTGAAACACACCTGTGCAAATGGCAATAAACTTTAAACTAAACTAAACTAACCTGGCCAGCCATTCAAATTCTTTTACTACAAGAGCTGAGCTGAGAAATGCACTTTTAAAATGACAGCAGCAGGAGTGTTTAGACTAGCTACTCTGTGTGGAGCCTGTGGACTATTTTCAGTATTTGCATAAATAAATAAGTTAGTATGGAAAAGTAATTTGCAGATGGATATGTACATAATATACAGATGGTTTATTACTATAAACAGAAATGATAAAATGGGTATATACAATGATAGTGGATATGTTCTATTTGTAGTGGAGATCAGGGCCGTTTGAAGGAATTTGGGGGCCCCAAGCAAAATGGACATGGAGCCCCCCCCCAACCCCCCGCACACACGCAAAGCCTACAGGAACCACAGCATAGCCACACAGTTCGAGTTCACCCACACTTTATATAAATAAAAAAGGTTCACAGTGCAAATACTGCTGTTGCATATACTGTGCATAAATAAAAAAAAGTTTACAGTGCAAATACTGCTGTTGCATATACTGTGCATAAATAAAAAAGGTTCACAGTGCAAATACTGCTGTTGCATATACTCTACATAAATAAAAAATGTTTACAATGCAAACACTGCTTGAAAAAATATTTGAAATTTGAGCATTTTCAACCATTGAACATTTGCAAAAAACACCACTGTACCATAAAATCAAATATACATTAAAAAGTGCACAATAACTAAACACACACACACACAACCACACACACACACACTCACATTAACATTTTTCAGTTCTCACAAACATGTGCATACTATCTAAAACTGTTGTTTGCGAGCCTTGTTTTCTGCAAAGGCAATCACAATGTCCTCCATGTCCAAAGACTGGCGAACATCAAGCTCTATTGACATAAGTGCCAATCCTGTGAGCCTTTCTTGGCCCATGGTGGACCTCATGTAATTTTTTATCAGCTTCAAAGCTGAAAAGCTCCTCTCACCAGAGGCCACTGACACAGGGAGAGTCAGGAGTAGACTCAAAGCAATGCTTAAATTACTGTACAAATCCAGTAGCTTCTCACTGTATATGTAATTAAGCATGTCAAAGGGGGAATGGCTACATGGTCTGGAAAAGTGTAGAGAGATGAATTGATCTCAAGTGCAGGCAAAACAGAACACAGAGTCTGTGCTCATGGAATATAACATCCATGATCGAAGAATTTTTTCACCATTTTTCATGCTTCTCATGTAATTGTCATTTGTGAATTTTTCGAGGTGGATTCTCAGAATTTTGGGGGAAAACAATGTTTGTGACTTGTACTGGTCCTTTTTTAACAATTTGACAGCACACTATCAGTCAGGACTGCTGGCCACTGCGCAGGGTCATCTGCTATAATGACAGTGCTTGTGGTACCTTGAGCTGTAGAGCAAACCTCAGTGTTGGGAAGTGGTGCAGACTCAATTTCTGTTCTGGATGCAGTGTCTTCCACTGTGAGAGATGGTATTGACGGTGTAGCTGGGGAAAAATAATGTTTTTATTAATATAATCCATATGTTCAGGTACAGAACGCATCAGTGAGTGTCTGACACCTAGAAATTTGACAAGCACTACTGTATATTAAAAATTCTGAACTGTCCATGGGCAAAAGTGACTGGTATTTACACAGTTTGGTGGGAATTCAATAGTGATTTGCAATGTTTTTTTTCTAATAATATGACAGTACACTTATCAATTTAAACTCTGGGCTGTGCAAGATATCAACTATAATTATAGAGCTTGTGGTACCTTGTGCTATAGAGGAAACATCAGCACTAAGAAGTGATGCATCTGTTGATGTTGAAGATGAAGTTGATGGTGTAGCTGGAAAAATAATTGAAAAAAAAAAATCTGAAATTACCGTGGAGTACGCTTTACCATTTCACTGTTAGCATATTGAAAGAGGTCACTATTAACAGCTCAGTGAGAGAAATTCACTCTACCTTCATCAGTGGAGGTATCCTTAGGAAGAGCCTGAGGGCTGAGAAATTTAAGCAAAGCACCTTGAGGGAGAAAGAAAACATGGTAACGCTTTATAATAACAATCATTAATAGATGGTAAATTGATAGTTAATTAATCTTTAGTTAATTGTCATTTAACTGTTAGCAAACAGTATTATTACTTATTATAAAGTTTACCGTTAGCAATGTTAGCATTTCCATATTTTGGTATTAGAAGGAAGGGATGCAGGCAGCTGCTTACCATTGCTTAAAAATATCCCAAGCTAATGTTTGATGCACGGAATTTATTGTGTGTTTTTCCTTTCCTAACCCCCATTTGGTAAATAGATTATCACGGTGGAAAAGTATAGCATGCTATTTGCTATGCCACTTTCATCAAAACCTATTACAAAGCTACAGCAATGTCATGTCATTAAATACGATAAACAGTGATTCTGGAACAGATCTGCATCTTCTTTATCCCGTTAAAAAACATATTACAGTAACCATATTCCGTCCATTCGAAAAAAAAGTTGCACTAACTGTTCGTTACAAGCAGCATTTGCCGTCAGGCAGGTAACGTTAGCTAACATAAACATATTTTTGCTAGCCTAACCTGCTGCATAATTACACCATTTGTACAAGACTGACAAGTAGAGCTATTTTATCCAGTGTAATTTATCACTTACCACTATCTTGTTTTTTCTTATCCTCCTCTTCCTTTCTCTTCTTTCTCTTCTGGCTTCCTGAAGCATAATTCCTCTTCATGACTGCCGAGGAGGTTTTGTATTTTGCCGGCTGCAGAGATCACGTTGGCAGTCTGCTGTCAACGACTACTGAGAGGGGCCCCCTTTAGGGGGATCCCGATAACAGTGTCATTGCACTTTATAGCATTGACGATCAAAGGGGCGCTCACAGACCAGACCAGCTCGGGGCCCCAAGCAATTGCTTGGTTTGCTTGCCTTGTCGCGACGGGCCTGGTGGAGATGAGAAGGGTCTTCTGCTGTTGTAGCCCATCCCCTTTAAGGTTGTGCGTGTTGTGGCTTCACAAATGCTTTGCTTCATACCTCGGTTGTAACGAGTGGTTATTTTAGTCAAAGTTGCTCTTCTATCAGCTTGAATCAGTCGACTCATTCTCCTCTGACCTCTAGCATCAACAAGGCATTTTCACACACAGGACTTCCGCATACTGGATGTTTTTCCCTTGTCACACCATTCTTTGTAAACCCTAGTTGTGCGTGAAAACCCCAGTAACTGAGCAGATTGTGAAATACTCAGACCGTCCCGTCTGGCACCAACAACCATGCCACGCTCAAAATTACTTAAATCACCTGTCCCGTTCTGACATTCAGTTTGGAGTTCAGGAGATTGTGTTGACCAGGACCACACCCCTAAATGCACTGAAGCAACTGCCATGTGATTGGTTGATTAGATTCTTGCATTAATGAAAAATTGAACAAGTGTTCCTAATAATCATTTAGGTGAGTGTATATACAATAATAAGTAAGGCTATGGTGAAGGTATGCACTCAGTGCTAGAAGACGTTCCTCTGGCCTAGCGGCACCCACATGCCAATTAAAAGTTGCCCCCTTAATTATGCATATTTCTAAAGTTAAGCTAAGAGGAAACCAAAGAAATTTTCAAAAGTTCACTCCCCCCAGAGTTGTGACATAACAATAACTAAGCTCTAAAGACCAGAGCCGTTTTTTGTACCAGGCTGTAAACAGGTTTTGTACACTTGTAAAGTGGATTTGGTAGCAACACTTTTTCAAGAGTTACCATGTGATGAGTAACTTCATGTGTAGTAAGTGTGCAGTGAGTCAGTCGTGGGCTGTACGAATAATCAAGGACACAGAGGAACGTGACCGGACAGAAACACACAAATGTTCTGTTTCACTGATTTTAGGCAAATATGTCCGTTCCACTGGGCCACAGGCTGTTGCTTTTGTTGATCTCAGTGAAGATGGCAGTGGAGCCACTTTATCCAGAGATGTGTTGTTTATTTAACTTATTAACAGAGGATTAAAGCAGGAGTTTGTAACTTTTCCAAACCAGGAAAATTATGACAAATGTTTAAAATGATTAAAACTGACCATCTGAATAGAAGAATGGAATAGAATAGAATAAAATACTTTATTTGTCCCCATAGGGAAATTACTTTGCAACAGACATACATACACAACACAAGACAAACAAAAACAAGAAAACAACATCAAGATAAAAACAAAAAGATAAAAGATAGCTTTTTCCAGCACCCTGGAGAGGGTATAGAGCTGGTCCAGTGTATATCGACCGGGACGAAAACTGCATTGTTCCTCCTGAATCTCGTCACTTTTGGACGAATTCTCTTCTCCAGTACCCTGGCAGAGACTTTCCCGGGGAGGCTGAGGAGTGTGATCTCAGCACTAATTGCAGCCAAAGCCACTGGGATGCTAGAGTATTTAAAATATTTTTTTATGACAAAAATATGACGTTTGTGTTTCAAAGACAGCGAAGGTAAATGTTTGTTTATTAAAGCAACCAGACAAAGATACGGACAGGAAGCTGGAGAGCTGAGCTGAGGACTGGGGTCGAGCCGGGAACTGGGGCCAAGCCGGAGAGCTGGACCGAGGGTTAGAACTGAGCCGAGGACCGAGACCAAGCCAGCGAGCTGGAACCAGGGTTGGTGCCAAGTTAGAGAGTTGGGCCGAGGGCTGGAGTCATCCCGGAAACTGGGTCCAAGCCGGAGAGCTGGACCGAGGGCTGGAACTGAGCCGAGGACCGAGACCAAGCCGGAGAGCTGGAACCTGGGTTGGAGCCGAGCTGGAGAACTGGAATAAAGGCTAGAGCCGAGCTGGAACCAAGCTGGAGAGCTGGAACAAGGGCTGAGCCGAGCTGAAACTAAGCAGGTAAGTGGTCCATGGATCAGGTAACAAGAAAGGTGAGCAAAGTACAAAGACGTTCTGAGACTGGATGTTCACATAAGGCATGCTGAACGATCTGGCAGAGAAGAGGTGGACAAGAGAGGCTTAAATACCTCACTGATGGCAATAGATTGCAGGTGCTTGGAACAGGTGGCAGTGATGAGGTGAAGGAGGGAGGAGAGAAGTGGAGCATAAACACTTTAAACTTAAGCAGTAGTTTCTAACAGAATATCATCACAAACAGATGAGTGAGCTAACCCCACCACTTGTGGGTAAGTGTGCTCTCCTGCAGAACATTGCTCAGATTGGGTTGCTGCTCTTTGAAGTCCCAATCTGCTATCTGATTTGCTAATATTTTTACGTTTATGTAATGTAACGACGTGACCAGGATTTACCGCCAACAATGAATCTAAAACCTGAGCTAATTTTAACCAAAGACAATGTCCCAATTTGTAATAAAGACAAAAAGCATTCACCGCAGATAATTCCACAAACAAGACAACAAACTTCTTGTACCGAGTCACAAACCAACAACAACAGCAATAATGCAGCTGAAGAAAAGCCAAAACTACCAACGTTGCTGGAAAGCTAAGTTTCCATGTATTCCATCCATCCATCCATCTTCTACCGTTTAACCGGGGATAAGCAGTGACGCCAAGACTTCCCACTCCCCAGACACTTCCTCCAGCTCTTCCGGGGGGATACAGAGGCGTTCCCAGGCTAACCGAGAGACATAGGCTGTGTCCAAATTCAGGGTCTGCATCCTTCGGAGTCCTCATTTGAAGGATGTTACGTCACAGCGCCGCGACGAAGGCTGTCCAAATTCGTAGGGTCCTTCAAATGCGGCCCACAAATACGTCCTCCTTTTCCCCGAATTGGAAGGATGGGTGTGGTGGATCCTTTCCCGTCCTACCTATCCCATAATTCTTTTCGGCAGAGCGTAATGGCCAATGAAGGCGGTAGCGAGTGGGAGAGGAGTATGCTTTAGATGTAAGTTTTTAAAAACTGGCTTTTAAAAAAATATATATTTTTCAGTGGTTGTCTAGTTAGGCATTTTGTTTTAGCGTTAAGTATTTTTTTACATTTGTACGTTTATATGTACAAAAAAAACATTACTTTCGTAAACTAGCTTCTTCCTCTAGCTTCTTCCTTACTGCCTGTGTGAATATCCCCTTACACACAGCTAATTTGTTAGTGATTGAAGCTGTTTTTAACGCTTCCAGGGACGAAAGAGCAGACAGAACTTTTATAAAGCTCCGGGAGAGAACGATGAGCTCTTCACCGAGCAAAGAACTCTGCCACTGTGGGATGGAGGTACAGGAATAAATCTATTTAGAAATCCCATTGTAATATCAAGGCAGTTTAGTTTCTTTTTTGTTTTGTGCAGTACATATAACATTTTTGTAGTATAATTCTACACAGTATTTGTCGTTTTGATATCTGTGATTAACACAATTCCAATTTTTCTCTTTTTCTCCTACATTAGGATAGTTTTGGAGAAGATGGGTCTGTCTGTTAAAGTGACACCAGCCCAAGCAAAAAAAAAGTGGGACAATTTAAAAAAGAAATATAAAGTATGTCCATATATAGAAAATAATATTGTTGTTAGTAACAGTTAAAAAAATCCTAGGTTTAAGCTTACATGTTTTGTGAACAGTTTATATTTTTTTACTTGTCTTTAGGAATGCAAGTATCCAGGGTCAGGAGAGGGAGTGAGTGGGAAGCCCACTGCTGCTACTTGGCCCTGGTTTGTCCAAATGGATGAGGTTTTAGGACAAAGGCCTTCAATTTGCCCCCCTGTCCTTATTGCCTCCATCCCTATGGACACTCCAGGGCCAAGTGCAGCAGTGAGTGACCAAGAGGAGAGAGAGGAAGAAGAGAGGGAAGGAGATAGGCAGCCAGCAGCGAAGAAGAGGAGAAGGGACAGTGACCAGGAGCTGTTAGACCTCATCAGGGAGGACATGAGGCAGCAGAGAGAGGCTGAAGAGAGGAGGGCACAGGCTGAAGAGAGGAGGGCACAGGAGAGCAGGGAGAGGATGGACAGGCTTTTCTCCATTCTGGAGCGTTGGGTCTCCAATTATTTTATTTTTTTTCTTGGGGTGGGAGGGATTAGATATTTTTCATTTTCATTCATTAATATTTTTCATATTTTTCATTTCATTTCATTCTTCAGTTGTTTGAAATAAACTGTTTGAAATAAATACTTCTCATTCATTGAATTTCTTTTTTTCCCCATAATTTTCAAAGTAAAAGGAACATTTGTAAAGAAAATGAAGTGTATAATTATTTAATAACATTCAGAAAACAAAATTGATGTAACAAAATTCAAGAACACACAGAAACTATTTACAGAACTATTTACAGGACAACAGGGAGTCCCTGGCAGTGTTGCTGGAGCCGCTGAAAAGATGAGGGACATGGATGGAGTGCAGCAGGGATCCGTGGCTGGTCCTCTGGTTGGCGAGTGAAACATCACAGGGTGGTCTGCAGAGAGCTTCAGGATGTCTCCTCCCATTGTCCACTACATTGTCCACCAGCAGGGTTTGCAGAGCAACTTAATCAACGGCTGTCACATCTGTAACATGCATTAATACATATGTAAACAGGAGAAATTGAATCCAATCCTTTCATGACAAAGTACTTTTTAAATAAGATATTAAAGTTATTGTTTACTTGCTGGTTAAAGGTAGTCATGACCTGATGGTACAACCTCCAGGGCAGACACCTCAGCACAAAGTTGGTCCCGCCACTGAGCACCGCTGACGGCCTCCAAGTCAGCCTCCCCCTCATCTTCCTCCACATCATCCTCAGGCTCATCCTCAGGTGCCAACACTCCGGCACTGAGGCAGATGTTGTGGAGGATGGTGCATGCTGTCACAACCTGCAATAGCATATATAAAATTAGTATATTGTGATATTGAAAAAAAATAATTTAATATAACACTGGCTGGTAACTTACATGAGGAACAAAGGTGTAGTGCACCTCCAGCGCTTGCAGGAAGATGGATCGGAACCTTGTCTTCATCATTCCAAAAGCACGCTCTATAATGGAGCGTGCCCTGGAATGATGGCTGTTAAAGCGCTGGGCTGCCACACCTTGCACCTGCCTCTTGAAAGGAGTGATGAGGGGGAGAGGCCGTTGGAGGCATGGATATCCTCCATCGGCCAAGATGAAATGCCCTGGAGGAGGGTAGGAGGACTGAGCATACAGTGGGCTGTGGCGGAGCACCCTGGAGTCGTGCACCGATCCAGGCCAGCCCACGAGGTATCGATGAAGCGGCCCTGATGGTCACAAACAGCCTGAAGGACTATGGATGGAAACAGTTTCCTGTTTCTGTAGCACTGACCATCAGGGCCGCTCGGAGGCTTGATGCGGATGTGACAGCCGTCGATGGCACCTGCAGCTTTGAAAAAAGCTCTGTGGCGTGCCAGCCCTGCAAACCCGCGGGACACTTCTTCCAGGTGCTCCGGGGTCTTCGGGAGGAAGATGACCTTGTGGCGAATGGCCACCACCTCCTCAGTCACTCGGTGGACAATGTAGTGGACGGTGGACCGGGTATCCCAAAACTCTTGAGACCACCCTGTAGGATAATCCACTGGCCAACCAGAAGAGAAACACCAGGGTCTCTATTGTAGCACCCCACCCATGTCTTCTCTCCTGGTTCAGGAGGTTCTGCAACACTGCCAGAGACTCCCTGCTCAGCCGAAAGTCTGGTCGGGGATCTTCCTGGCTGAAGAAACGGTCCAAAACTGGGACACTCAGGTTAATCCTGCAACTAACGGGTCTGGTCTGGTTAAGGAAAAGTAGAGAACAAATACATAATATAATTAGTACATTAGAATAAGTGTTTAACAGATAAAAGCATTATTCTACCTTAAGACAAATTTAAATATCAAAACTCCAATTATTTTTTAATACAATGCACATTATACATATTGCATGAATAATTATATACATATTATTGATATATATATATCATTATTTAGATAGATAGATAGATAGATAGATAGATAGATAGATAGATAGATAGATAGATAGATAGATAGATATTTTCTCTGACAAAACAAGCTAAAGTTTAGCCTATGCTTCGGCTCAATGAATTTGTAGGGGAAATTAGCAAAATACTTAAAAACATATATAAAAATAGGCTATAATGGCTTACCTGGATATGACGGTCTTGTAATCTGAAAAAAAAAACTGTCCGACGACGAGCAAAGAAAGTATATAATTTATTTAATTCTTTTATTTCTTCCAAAATAATAAAAATGAGGAGAATAACTTTTAGATCGTCCATTTTCCCGCTTCTTGCTTAGCGCTGTCACGGTTGCTAGGCGACAGGATATAATCAATGGGTAAGGGAGGGAACTGAAAGAAGGGTAGGCTGTCCAAATTCACAAACACCGACTTCCGGGTTTTGCGGTCGTCGGAGGACCCCTCCTCCTTCAACCGGGTAGGAAGGATCCTAAGGAGGATGTAGACCCTGAATTTGGACACAGCCATAGTCCCTCCAGCGTGTCCTAGGTCTACCCCATGGTCTCAACCAGGTGGGACATGCCCGGAACACCTCCCTAGGGAGGCGTCCAGGAGGCATCCGAAGCAGATGCCCGAGCCACCTCAGCTGGCTCCTCTTGATATGGAGGAGCAGCGGCTCTACTTTGAGCTCCTCCCGAGTGACCGAGTTCCTCACCTTATCTCTAAGGGAGCGCCCCGCCACCCTGCGGAGAAAGCTCATTTCGGCTGCCTGTATCTGAGATTATGTTCTTTTGGTCCCGATGACCCAAAGCTCATGATCATAGGTGAGAGTAGGAACATAGATTGACCGGTAAATCGAGAGCTTTGCCTTTCAGCTCAGCTCCTTCTTCACCACGACAGACCGGTACATTGACCGCATCACTGCAGAAGCTGCACCGATCCGTCTGTCAATCTCGCGCTCCCTCCTTCCCTCACTCGTGAACAAGACCCCCAAGATACTTGAACTCCTCCACTTGAGGCAGGAGCTCTCCACCAACCTGAAGGGGGCAAGCCATCCTTTTCCGACTGAGAACCATGGTCTCAGACTTGAAGGTGCTGTTCCTCATCCCAGCCGCCCATAGAGCTGATCCAGTATTCCGCGACCAGGACAAAAACCGCATTGTTCCTCCTGAATCCGAGGTTCGACTATCGCCCGCATTCTCCTCTCCAGTACCCTGGCATAGACTTTCCCGGGGAGGCTGAGGAGTGTGATCCCTCTGTATTGGAACACACCCCCTTTTTAAAAAAAAGGACCAACACCCCAGTCTGCCAGTCCAGAGGTACTGTCCCCAAACGCCATGCAATGTTGCAGAGGCGTGTCAACCAAGACAGCCCCACAACATCCAGAGAGTTGAGGTACTTAAGGCGTATCTCATCCACCCCCAAAGCCTTGCCACCGAGGAGCTTCCCAACTACCTCAGTGACTTCAGCTTGGGTGATGGACGAGTCCACCTCTAAGCCCTCGGCCTCTGCTTCCTCTAGGAAGACATGTCGGTGGGGTTGAGGAGATCCTCAAAGTATTCCTTCCACCGTCCAACAATATCCCCAGTTGAAGTCAGCAGATTCCCACCTCCACTGTAAACAGTGTTGGCATGGCACTGCTTCCCCCTCCTGAGGCGCCGGACGGTTTGCCAAAATTTCTTCGAGGCCGACCGATAGTCCTTCTCTATGGCCTCACCGAACTCTTACCAGACCCGAGTTTTTGCCTCCACAACCACCCGGGCTGCAGCCCGCTTGGCCTGCCGGTACCCACCAGCTGCCTCAGGAGTCCCACAAGCCAACCAGGCTCAATAGGTCTCCTTCTTCAGCTTGACGGCATCCCTTACTTCCGGTGCCCACCACCGGGTTCGGGGATTGCCGCCACGACAGGCCCCGGAGACTTTGCGGCCACAGCTACGAGAGGCCGCATTGACAATGGAGGTGGAGAACATGGTCCACTCGGACTCAATATCTCCAACCTCCCTCGGAATCTGGTCGAAGCTCTGCCGGAGTTGAAAATCTCTCTGACGGGGACTCGGCCAAACGTTACCAACAGACCCTCACATTTGGGCCTGCCAAGTCTGTCCAGTTTTCTACCCCCGCCATCGGATCCAACTCACCACCAGTTGGTGATCAGTTGACAGCTCCGCCCCTCTCTTCACCCAAGTGTCCAAGACATACGGCCGGAGGTCAGATAAAACAACAACAAAATCGATCATCGACCTCCGGCCTAGGGTGTCCTGGTGCCACGTGCACTGATGGACACCCTTATCCTTAAACATGGTGTCCGTTATGGACAAACTGTGACTAGCACAGAAGTCCAATAACAGAAAACCGCTCGGGTTCAGATCCGGGGAGCCGTTCCTCCCAATCACGCCCCTCCAGGTGTCACTGTCGCTGCCCACGTGAGCGTTGAAGTCCACCAGTGGAACGACGGAGTGCCCAGTCAGAGCACTTTCCGGCACCCCTCCCAGAGACTCCAGGAAGGCCGGGTACTCTGCAGTGCCATTTGACCCATAAGCACAAACAACAGTGAGAGGGAAGCGACCCTCTCGTTCACCGGGGTGAACTCCAACACATGGCGGCTCAGCCGGGGGCAATGAGCAAGCCCACACCAGCCCGCCGCCTCTCACCGCAGGCAACTCCAGAGTAGTGGAGAGTTCAGCCTCTCTCAAGGAGTTGGATTCCAGAGCCCAAGCTGTGCGTGGAGGTGAGCCATAGTGGTAAATAAATATGGATGTTATCCACCCATTGGTCCCCTATTCACCAATATTGTCTTTACGAATGGGCAATAAAATGGCAGTTACTTTTCGGCTTTTACTCCATAGTAAAACAATATTTTTTTAGATAGCATAAATGGACATATTAATCAAAAATTCACCCCAGAGTTGTCACATAGTAAAAACTTAGCTCTAGAAACCGGAGCCATATTTTGTACCAGGCTTTAAACATGAGTTTTATACTTGTAAAGTCGCCATTGGGTTTCTCCTTATTTTCCGCTTTTGGAGCCTGCCCTCTGGTGGACGGCGGTATGTTGCTGTATTTCGCTGTAAAATCGCCGTATGGCAGCGCCCTTTACACGAGGACCATTTTAGAGGTTCCATGGGAGAGGCGTGAGGTGAGCCCGACTATCTCTAGTCAGTATCTCTCAACCTCCCGCACAAGCTCAGGCTCCTTCCCCGCCAGCGAGGTGACATTCCATGTCCCTAGCGCCATATTCTGTGTCCGGGGATTGGGTCGCCGAGGCCCACACCTTCGACTGCCACCCAATCCACATTGCACCGGCCCCTTACGGTTCCTCCCACAGGTGGTGGGCCCACGGGAGGTCGGTCCCACGTCGCTCCTTCAGGCTGAGCTGAGAGTGCCTGGTGGCCGGGAAAGACCCGGCCACCAGGCACTCTCATACGAGCCCCAACCCCAGGCCTAGCTCCAGGGTGGGGCCCCGGTTGTGCCATACAGGACGACGTAATGGTCCTTGATTTTTTTTATAACCATAAAGGGTTCTGAACCGCACTTTGTCTGGCCCATCACCTAGGACCTGTTTGCCTTGGGAGACCCTACCAGGGGCATATAGCCCCAGACAACATAGCTCCTAGGATCATTCGGGCACTCAAACCCCTCCACCACGATAAGGTGGCGGTTCTAGGATGGGTTTCCATGGATTATGAATAGCATATGATGCTATTCATAACCATGAATAGCATCATATGCTATTCATAATTTTTTTTTTTATAGGCTTATGTTGTTCTGTTTTCTTTTTATATTGAATTACTTTGATTTTTTTAGATGCTCTGTAGCACTTTGAGATTGTCCAAATGTAAAGTGCATTACAAATAAAATTTATTATTATTATTATTATTATTATTTGCTAGTAAAAATAAAGTGTTCTGTGCAGTTTGTACAACTGCTAGGGACAAAAATACTCCACTCCTGTATACAGAAAGCAAGTCATATAATTGACGCACTCAGAGACGCGTCCTTCCTTGAACCGCCTCCTTTCCGTAGTGGAGGGGTTTGAGCGCCTGAATGATCCTAGAAACTATGTTGTTGGGGACTATGCCCTTGGTAGGGTCTCCCAAGGCAAACAGGTCATAGGTGACAGGCCCGAAAGAGCATAAGACCAAGAAAAGAAAGGTTTTATCAAGTGCGACCAAAAAGGTAAAATTGGAGTCAGACCGACGTCGGAATAAGAAGAGAGTCAAACTGAGTCAGAGAACATTTGTGCAAAGACTGGACAAAATATAACACACGTACAGTATCCTGTCTGATATAAGTTCACTCACTTTAGCCGCTAACCTTTTGAGACTGTGGGCCTTGGTGAAAGCTACATGAGTTGTTGATATAGCTGCTCAGCTATTTTAGGCAAATGTTACATGCAGTTGATAATATCTCAAACAAAATTAGTGCAAACTACTGTACTGTGTTGAACAACGCTTTATAAGAAAACAGCTGGGTGTAAGTAATTTTGATTTAATTTACCTTTCCCCACATAGAAAGATACAGACAGCGTTCTACATCAGCTTTAATCTTACTCAGTAGAAGTTAAAAATTTATTATAATCAGGTCTGGCAATTGCACTGGAAACATCATGATAGGTACCATGTCCTTTTGATTAGCACTAGCTAATTTGCATGGCTTATTTCACCCAGCCCCAGAGCCGTGGCTCTTTGCTGCAGTCTAGATTTAATCATACAAGGGTATAGGCGCTGTTAGTTCTCATGCAGCCATGCTTGCCAAGCGCCTGCATAATTAATGAGCAACAGCAAAGTCACAAACTGACGAAGATGTTAAAGAGTTTAGATGTGTCATTAAAATATGCATTTTAATGTAGTTCTAAATCTGAATTTTATTGGCATTTGTCACTCACCTGTAGACAGTCACCAGAGCAGAGTGTGGAAAATATTAGTCACACATTCCCTTTGGTTAATAAGTCTTATCTATTCTAACCATGATTTTTGTTATCCCTAACTGAAATAAAAAGCTACATATTACATTATACATTCATAGCTCAATACCCTGGCAAGAGCAGGACAAAGAGACAACTTTAGCAATTTTTTCCCCATATGTTTCAGGGTGATGTTAAGCTATCGTTCTAATATCAGTATTTGTGATACTCAAGACAGGTATCAAACCGAAATCAAAATTTTTGTATTGTGACAACACTAAAACCGGGTCTAAACCAGTGCGAAATATCATTTCTGTCAGGATTTGACTCATTACTTTATGTCTCAGATGAATATCTGCTAAATCTAAAAGACACAAGCACTAGAGTATTGTTAATACTATAAAAATATAAGGTATGATTAAGATGTGTTTGTTTAAAAAAAAAAAAAAACTACACACATTTTCATTTGCAAATACTTCTGTATATAAACTTAAATTATATAAAATAATTCATGATATGTAATTTATAGATTATTGCCAGTAACTTGCAACTTGCATGTATTTTACTAGAGACAGTAGAATATAGTAGTAGTCCTCTGTATGAGAGAATATAGGCCATAAGACAAAATAATCATAAATTGTGATAAAATAAGGATTGTGATATAAAATTTTGCCCACCCCAGTGGTGACCCCAGGGGAGCAGTGGTTTACACTCACAGCCTTCATTTTAATTCATTTTAACTTCATTGGCAGGCATTGCATATAGTCAAGGGTTATAGTTGCAGTATTATGTCATTGTTCAAGAAATCTGCATCTGTATATGACGAACTGGAATATGGTAAAGCACTGCATCTGTTTTATTAATAATGTTATGAGGGATTAGTGGATGTCCAACATACTTTCATCTTGCTACCACATCAGCTACAGGCCCAGGTGAGCTTTATTTCTTAGTTTGTTCCTAATTTTGACCGACTGCTCGGAATACTTTCCTTCTTGTGGCCCAGCAGCAGAAGTCGGTCAGAGAAGTGGGTCACGCTGCAGACATCATGTGTTCGGAGCTTGCAGCATTGAGCGCATCCTCGGGCCACACAAGCTGTTGCCGCCTCAGGCCGATGCTCTGTCAAGCCTCATGTCTCCTTCAGCCATTGCACTCCACTTTGATTCAAATATAAGAAATATGAGTGATTGAGCACAAACGTATATATCACATCAACATCTAAAATAAATCTGATAGTGCTTATAGACTTAGACAAAAAAAATAAAAATAAGATAAGCACTTAATTAATATTTATTACTATCATTTCTAAAAACAAGGGTTTGGTCCTGGTTTGGTCCTGCTTTTGATAATGGGTTTAGTTCTGATTTAGACCTTGTAGTTTTGTGCTGGACAAAACCACAACTACACAAGGTCTAAATCAGAACTAAACCTTTAGTCTAAATTCTTCCTGCATTCACCCTGGTTTAGTTCCAGCCACTGGTCCTCTGCTCTGTCACCAATTTAGCTTTGTCTAAAACAAACATGAAACATGACCTCTTACATCTTCACATCTTAAAGTGACACTGCATAACTTTTTTGGGTGCACGGGGCCCAGCTAGAGTTTGTAGTCCATCTGAACTTGAAGCTTTGCAATATGGCAGCTGCAGTCACAGTGTTGTGTTTACAACATCCACAAAGACAGAAGACTAACAACGATCAATTGCTCAAATTGCTTAAGTAATTTGTTATTTCTGTCAAGTTTCACAGCCATGCAAAGTAGCGTCTCTTATGTCAGAGCAATCTCAGGTTTGTAATAATGTATTTAAGCAGCTGCTTGTTGTGGTATGAAAAAACATCACCAAAATAAAATACAGACACAAATCAGTCTTTTCAAAGCTTATATTTTTACTTATTTTTTTCACCCTGTGCTATATCATCCACAGGGAGCACTCTGTTGTGATGGAGGCCTAAAGCAGCTTCCTGAGTTTTGGCAGGTGGTGCTTGGACACTTCCTGTCAGACTGCTTTGACTGACCTGAGTGGGCAGGGCAAACACTCTGAGGGAAGTGCACTTCCTGTGAAGCACAATGCCCTGTTGTTCCAGACAGGAAATTACATTGTGCACAGAACTTAGGGACAGGAAGCAGCAGTGGTCGAGTCATGGCCATTGAATGAGGATGTGCACATGTACATGAGAAGGGGACAGCGCCAGCTGGACTACACTTGTACATGCACAAGAGGAGCTCTAATGACCAAGATATGTCACACTGTCCCACACTGAGCATCTGAGCTTGAGCCAATCACAAGCAAGGATAAATAAACTATTGTATTGTATTGTAACAACATGGTGACTGAGGCAGAGTCTTTATACTGTGCTCCTAAAACAGCATGGATACTGCAAGAAAACTGCAACAGAGACACACTCCTCTTAATGCTTTAAGCTGAGGTGACGCACAGAGGTGAGGTGCAGAAGTGAAACACAAAGGAGAGGTTCAGAGGTGAGGTTCAGAGGAGAGGTTCAGAGGTGAGGTTCAGAGGAGAGGTTCAGAGGAGAGGTTCAGAGGTGAGGTTCAGAGGAGAGGTTCAGAGGAGAAGTTCAGAGGTGAGGTTCAGAGGAGAAGTTCAGAGGAGAAGTTCAGAGGAGAAGTTCAGAGGTGAGGTTCAGAGGAGAAGTTCAGAGGAGAGGTTCAGAGGTGAGGTTCAGAGGTGAGGTTCAGAGGAGAGGTTCAGAGGAGAAGTTCAGAGGAGAAGTTCAGAGGTGAGGTTCAGAGGAGAGGTTCAGAGGAGAAGTTCAGAGGAGAAGTTCAGAGGAGAAGTTCAGAGGAGAGGTTCAGAGGAGAGGTTCAGAGGTGAGGTTCAGAGGTGAGGTTCAGAGGAGAGGTTCAGAGGAGAAGTTCAGAGGTGAGGTTCAGAGGAGAGGTTCAGAGGAGAAGTTCAGAGGAGAAGTTCAGAGGAGAAGTTCAGAGGAGAAGTTCAGAGGTGAGGTTCAGAGGTGAGGTTCAGAGGAGAGGTTCAGAGGAGAGGTTCAGAGGAGAAGTTCAGAGGAGAAGTTCAGAGGAGAGGTTCAGAGGAGAGGTTCAGAGGTGAGGTTCAGAGGTGAGGTTCAGAGGAGAGGTTCAGAGGTGAGGTTCAGAGGAGAAGATCAGAGGTGAGGTTCAGAGGTGAGGTTCAGAGGAGAAGATCAGAGGTGAGGTTCAGAGGAGAGGTTCAGAGGTGAGGTTCAGAGGAGAAGTTCAGAGGTGAGGTTCAGAGGAGAAGTTCAGAGGTGAGGTTCAGAGGAGAGGTTCAGAGGTGAGGTTCAGAGGAGAAGTTCAGAGGTGAGGTTCAGAGGTGAGGTTCAGAGGAGAAGTTCAGAGGAGAAGTTCAGAGGAGAAGTTCAGAGGAGAAGTTCAGAGGAGAAGTTCAGAGGTGAGGTTCAGAGGTGAGGTTCAGAGGAGAGGTTCAGAGGAGAGGTTCAGAGGAGAGGTTCAGAGGAGAGGTTCAGAGGAGAAGTTCAGAGGAGAAGTTCAGAGGAGAGGTTCAGAGGAGAGGTTCAGAGGTGAGGTTCAGAGGAGAAGATCAGAGGTGAGGTTCAGAGGTGAGGTTCAGAGGAGAAGATCAGAGGTGAGGTTCAGAGGAGAGGTTCAGAGGTGAGGTTCAGAGGAGAAGTTCAGAGGTGAGGTTCAGAGGTGAGGTTCAGAGGAGAAGTTCAGAGGAGAGGTTCAGAGGAGAAGATCAGAGGTGAGGTTCAGAGGTGAGGCTACTGTTGATTTGCATATGCTCCTGAACATGTGAAGCATTGGAAAGGTTAGAGCTTGGAGAAGGTGTAAAGCAGAGGCCTTGTACATGTTGGTTCAAAATGAGCTGGTTGATATGTATTACTCACTACAAAGAATTTAAAGTGTAACTAAACCCCTGGTCAGAGCCTAACTCCACCCATTGATAATATTTGAATAATGCTGGAAAAGTGAGCAGAACCCAAGCAGACATAGGGGACACACCAAGGGCGGAGCTCAGCGGGGGTGTGCCCCTGAGACCCGCAGTGACGGATTGATTGACAGCAGCTGTCAGACTCGCAAAGATGGAGGCTTGAAGGAAGCTAGTAGCTTTGCTACTGAGCGGTCCTTCTAAGTGGAGGACATTTCTGTGCACACAGGGCTAGAGCCTTATCAGTTTGTGCCACTGGCTCAAACCGCGGTCTCAACAACTCTCAAAGTTAAAGAGCGAAGTCTTGCAGCACAAGAGAGAATGGGGCCAGTGATAAAAAGTTAGCATTGTCAAATTTAGGCTAATGCTTAGCAAATGCTAACGAAGTTTTAGAAATTGAAAACCTATGCATTTAGTTTGATTTTGTGTTAATAATTACACACGGAACAGAGGTTTCAGGTCTCCCTCTACATTTACATTTATTCATTTAACAGACGCTTTTATCCAAAGCGACTTACATTAAGGTTCCATTCACCCCTCCAGAACACCCCTGGAGGAAAGGTGGGTTAAGTGTCTTGCCCAAGGACACAACGGCAGTATGAACTGTGGGGAGAGTGGGAATCGAACCACCTACCTTCCAGTTGAGTGACAACCGCTCTACCACTGAGCCACTGCGTCCCTACAACTGTTGAAAAACTCTTGTCTCACCTGTGCACCTGCAGCTCACTGGTCCTGAGAGAGAATGTGTTAGAGATACTCAAGGTATAGCTATGAAATAAGACCAGTGTCAAGTCCAGTTAATTTAATAAGTATTATGCAAAAAAGACACAACTCTAACCAAATATAATATTTACATCCCAACAAAGTAGTGATAAACATTGTTTCTCATGTTGTAGGTAATGCACAGGTGTGACAGTTTGGTGAGTTGGCTGCACAACAGTCCATCCAGACTTTGAGGCAGTAGCACTAAACCCCTGTGTTACAGGCTCTAACACTTGTATTGTAGTGTTACACTTATCTTCAGCTTTTTGGTGAGACGTGGTTAAACAGGGTAGTTCCAGGAAGAAGAGAGCAATGTTTTTATAAATAAGTAAATTTAATGTTTTACCCTCCACTTACACATACTGTACAAGTGCACCAGCTCTTTCAGCGGTTATAGACACCTGTCTGCTGCAGTGTGATCAGGTGGTGCTGGGGATACCTGGGCCAGCAGGTACAGGTCATACCTCCTTGTGCTGTCCTCACAGACGATTCCAATACTGAATTTATAAATATAGTTGGTATATAAAAATAAATAAAACATTGAAATATGAAGAAACAGTTATACCTGAAGTTACACACAAAACAATTGTTTAAAAACATGCATAATAAAATCAGCTCTAAAACTTAAAATGAACATGAATCAACATAAACATTTACAAAAGAATGTCTAAATGACGCCCTTTTCTCAAACTGCCTTTACATAATTCTTATATTCTTTAGAGATTGTTCTTACAGTAAGCATTTTATATTGATATAATATTTTATATATACACACTTAATTTAAATAAAAAATAAATGTCATAGTAAATTCTCATACATCATTTCAAGGCAGGTCCAAACTTTGTAAATCCTGCACAGTCAGGACAGAGGCTTTTTACTTTGTGTTTGAAAGTCACTGTCAGTTGCACTTATTGGAGCGAAGATGGTGAAAAACAAGAGCCAGTGTTACACAGGCTGATCATAACTTCATGAGCTGTTCCAAAATGTTTAAGAATCTTGAGTGTGTTCAACAGTGTATTAGTGTTTACATTAGACTAAATGTAGTCAGCAAAGTAAAGCTAAGTCTCAGAAACTATAGAGCTAACTGCAGTTTTCAGAGTCTGAATCCAAGATGATAGACAGCAGCAAACTTGAAGATGAAGTATCTTCAACAGTGAAGTGACGCAGGAACAGTCACCAGGTCCTGAAAATAAAATAAACATATAAACATGATTTTATTTCTTAAATTAGACCATTTTAATGACAATAAAATGATAGATTATCACACACCTCGTGTGTTCTTGTTAGAGTATTTAAAACAAGTAATTGCGCTATAACAGTAAAACAAACAAAACAAACTAAAGAATGGGAATAAATGCATTACCTTCAGCAGTGGACACCTCACACTGTTTCCTCATTATTGGAGTAGAGCTAGTCCTGGGACACTCTGGCAGCTCCATCAGTGTCTGTGTCACATGACACACTCCTATTAGGCGTTCTGGCCTGGGCGGCTGCAAAAACAAGATTTTAACAAAAGATTTGTTATCTTGATTATATGATGAGACCCAAACATCTGGGTCCACAACAAAAACTGCACAATCCCTAAAAGATGCTCTGCCTTTGCACAATCAGCCTTTTCATTTCAAACCATCAAACAATGGAATCAGATCCTAGACAGTCTGAAATTCTAAATCTGGTACAAAGCATATCTTTTCTTGTGAGATTATTGTTTTTGTACATGGTGCCTGAGAAATAAAGAATAAACAAAAATTAAACATACAAAAGCTTCACAGTATTCAAACTCACCTTTGCTTCACCTGCAGATCTGCAGCGACTGGTTCAGACTGGCCCCAGTTTCTCTGGTCATCTTAGGCAAAACAAAAGATTTGTGTTATTGTTTACAATTACAGTATTATATTAATTCATTTTAGAGATTTTAAAATGTTTATAAAGGATATTAATAACACAAATATTCTCATTACTATTACTGTATATCCTCCGTGAAAGCACTAGTATTTTAATCCGTGTGTACTGTCTCTGGGTCGGTCTGTTTGGCTGCAGCCTGTGATACACCGTCTCCTCTGCAGCTCCAGCTCTGCTCGGTTTACCCCGAGGAGCAGCGATTAACAACGTACACTGATGGTGGCGCTTTCGCGTTCAATCTAATTAGCAAAGTTGACACAAAACGCACAAGTCCAAGACAGTTTTTGAGTTTGTGTTGAGTCAAAACTCACGGTGTTACACGAGTCATGAGATGTTCATGTTCAGTCAAGTCCAGAGTCATGAGCCAGTGACAGGTCTTTAGTGCCAAGGGCTGCATCTCTGCTACAAGTCCAGCAGAGTGCTGCCCGTGTACGAGAAATAACTAACGGAATATTGAGTGAAAGAGTAAAGCTAGATGTCTGTGTGTACTGGGCCACAGTATCAACACGCAGCAGCCCTCATTAGCGTTAGCCCGGTAGGAGCAGCTGAAGCTAATGTTTAGCATACTTTACCTAACTAGGAACATGACAAAATTGATTAATTAACTTTAGCTTTACTGGGAAGAAACATAAATTGTGATTAAAAATATACACACGTGGACAAAATTGTTGGTACCCTTCGGTCAATGAAAGAAAAACTCACAATGGTCACAGAAAAAACTTTATTCTAACAAAAGTAATAATAAATAAAAATTCTATGAATGTTAACCAATGAAAGTCAGACATTGCTTTTTAACCATGCTTCAACAGAATTATTTAAAAAAATAAACTCATGGAACAGGCCTGGACAAAATTGATGGTACCCCTAACTTAATATTTTGTTGCACAACCTTTTGAGGCTATCACTGCAATCAGACGATTCCTGTAACTGTCAATGAGACTTCTGCACCTCTCAGCAGGTATTTTGGCCCACTCCTCATGAGCAAACTGCTCCAGTTGTTTCCAGTTTGTAGGGTGTCTTTTCCAGACGGCATGTTTCAGCTCCTTCCAAAGATGCTCAATAGGATTGAGGTCAGGGCTCATAGAAGGCCACTTTAGAATAGTCCAATGTTTTCCTCTTAACCATTCTTGGGTGTTTTTAGCTGTGTTTTGGGTCATTGTCCTGTTGCAAGACCCATGACCTGCGACTGAGACCAAGCTGTCTGACACTGGCCAGCACATTTCTCTCTAGAATCCCTTGATAGTCTTCAGATTTCATTGTACCTGCACAGATTCAAGACACCCTGTGCCAGATGCAGCAAAGCAGCCCCAGAACATAACAGAGCCTCCTCCATGTTTGACAGTAGGGACAGTGTTCTTTTCTTGATATGCTTCATTTTTCTGTCTGTGAACATAGAGCTGATGTGCCTTGGCAAAAGTTCCATTTGTCTCATCTGTCCATAGGACATTCTCCCAAACTTTGTGGCTTGTCAACATGTAGTTTGGCATATTCCAGTCTAGCTTTGTTATGATTTGTTTTCAACAATGGCGTCCTCCTTGGCCGTCTCCCATGTAGTCCACTTTGGCTCAAACAACGACGGATGGTGCGATCTGACACTGATGTTCCTTGAGCATGGAGTTCACCTTGGATCTCTTTAGAAGTCTTTCTGGGCTCTTTTGTTACCATTCGGATTATCCGTCTCTTTGATTTGTCATCAATTTTCCTCCTGCGGCCACGTCCAGGGAGGTTGGCCACAGTCCCATGGATCTTAAATTTCTGAATAAAATGTGCAACTGTGGTCACAGGAACATCTAGCTGCTTGGAGATGGTCTTATAGCCTTTACCTTTATCATGCTTGTCTATAATTTACTTTCTATTCTCCTGCGACAACTCTTTCCTTCGCTTCCTCTGGTCCATGTTGAGTGTGGTACACACCATGTCACCAGACAACACAGTGACTACCTGAAGCCCTATAAATAGGCCCACTGACTGAATACAAGATTGTACACACCTGTGATGCTAATTAGTGCACACACCTTGAATTAACATGTCCATTTGGTCACATTATTTACAGTCTTTTCTAGGGGTACCATCAATTTTGTGTAGGCCTGTTCCATGAGTTTATTTTTTAAAATAATTCTGTTGAAGCATGGTTAAAAAGCAATGTCTGACTTTCATTGGTTAACATTCATAGAATTTTTATTTAGGCCCGAGCCGGTGATGACCGGGAGGGCCTATTGTTTTTGCTCGGATTTTTTTTTTTGTTTGTTTTTTTTTTATCTTTATTGTGACCAAATGATCCTAAATTTGACCCAGTGAACATGCACAAAAAGTCATTTTTATTGGTCCCAGACTTCAAGCTCGGCGAAAAATTTATGTATTTGAAGTCGCCGAAAAAAAAAAACGAAAAATGACTCAGTGGCGACCCCTACAAAATCAAAATACATTGGGCCTATGGAAAGTGAAAGTAAGTAAGAAACTTGGTATATCCATAGGACACCTCAGGGCAAACAGAAAAGTCAATGACAGCCACACCCTAAACTCAACAGGAAGTCCGCCATGTGGGTGAAACGCGGCCACTAAAATCGCACCCCTTGCGCAGAAAGATGCAAATCATTGTGTTTTAATCTAAATGGCCCCAAATTTGGTGAGTATCATCTAGACACATGTGCCAACCAAAGTTGTAACTTTGTTGTTGATATCTTATCGGGTATGGGTGTGGCAAGCCTGTAACGAGGTGGCCATTTTTGTGAAAATAAAACGTCTCTTAACTCTCAAACGCCTTCTCGGATCGAGTTGGACCCAAAAAGGCGTTTGTGCACATTCATGACCTGAACAAAAAATATGTAAATAAAAGGGTTATCTTTAGAAATGGCTCTCCAGCGCCCCTACAAACTTATAATGGGACCCAAGAATTTAGTTTGTCATAGAGACATGAAATTTGGTACACACATCTCTTATGTCATGACGAGCATAAAAGCCAATGACAACCACCCCCTATCTATAAATGTGTTGCCATAGCAACGTCCCAAATATTTGGAAAAAGTCAATGGGAAGTGAAAATTTTAGTTTGTTGTAGGCAAATGAAACTTGGTACACACATCCACCATGGGCTTATGAACAAAAAAGCCAATGGGGACCACACCCTATCACACACGGGAAGGCGGCCATTTTGAATTGAAAATTTGGTCCGACTTAGAATACACCTCTTTTTTAAAAATCAACAAAAAATAGCTGCTTCATTCCACAGACACCAAACTTGGGCAAAATTAGCTAAACACATGTATGTAAAATAGACAAGTATTTTTCTAGACTTTTTTGCTCGAGTTATATTTTTTTATTATAATTCGTATATATTTTTTATTAGAATTTTTCTGCAAATGATCCTCAATTTGACCCAGTAAACCAACAACTAAAAGTCATTTTTATTGGTCCCAGACTTCAAGCCCGCAAAAATTTATGTATTTGAAGTCCCTAAAAAAAAAAATACTTAAAATGACTCAGTAGGCGACCCTAGAAAAGTCAAAATACATTGGGCCTATGGAAAGTGAAAGTAACTTTTTCCAACGTAGAAAAATGAAACTTAGTACATCAATAGGACACCTCAGGGCAAACAGAAAAGTCTATGACAGCCACACCCTAAACTTAACAGGAAGTCCGCCATGTGGGGTGAAACGCGCGGCCACTAAAATCGCACCCATTGCGCAAAAAGATGCAAATCATTGTGTTTTAATCTAAATGGCCCCAAATTTGATGAGTATCATCTAGACACGTGTGCCAACCAAAGTTGTGACTTTGTTGTTGATATCTTATCGGGTATGGGTGTGGCAAGCCTGTAACGAGGTGGCCATTTTTGTGAAAATAAAACGTCTCTTAACTCTCAAACGCCTTCTCGGATCGAGTTGGACCCAAAAAGGCGTTTGTGCACATTCATGACCTGAACAAAAAAATATGTAAATAAAAGGGTTATCTTTAGAAGTGGCTCTCCAGCGCCCCCTACAAACTTATAATGGGACCCAAGAATTTAGTTTGTCATAGAGACATGAAATGTGGTACACACATCTCTTATGTCATGAGGAGCATAAAAGCCAATGACAACCACCCCCTATCTATAAATGTGTTGCCATAGCAACGTCCCAAATATGTGGAAAAAGTCAATGGGAAGTGAAAATTTTAGTTTGTCGTAGGCAAATGAAACTTGGTACACACATCCAGTATGGGCTTATGAACAAAAAAGCCAAAGGGGACCACACCCTATCACACACGGGAAGGCAGCCATTTTAAATTGAAGATGTGAACCGACATAGAATACAACTCTTTTTTAAAAAACAACAGAAAATAGCTGCTTCATTCCACAGACACCAAACTTGGGCAAAATGAGCTAAACACATGTGTGTAAAATAGACAGGCGTTTTTCTTGTCGTTTTTGCTCGAGTTATATATTTTTTTATTATAATTTGGTATATATTTTTTATTATCATTTTTCTGCAAAATGATTTTCAATTTGACCCAGTAAACGTGGAACTAAAAGTCATTTTTATTGGTCACAGACTTCAAGCCCGGCAAAAATTTATGTATTTGAAGTCCCGAAAAAAATATGAAAAATGACTCAGTGGCGACCCCTAGAAAAGTCAAAATACATTGGTTCTATGGAAAATGAAAGTAAATTTTTCCAATGTAGAAATACAAAACTTGGTACATCCATAGGACACCTCAGGGCAAACAGAAAAGTTTATTACAGCCATACCGTAAACTCAACAGAAAATCTACTTTGTTGGTTGGAATGGGTGACCACCTAAATCTCACCCCTTGTGTCTAAAGGCTTTTCATCTAAACAGCTCCAAATTTGGTGAGTATCATCTAGACACGTGTGCCAAAAAAAAGATCAATTTGTTTTTTGATACATTTGTGGCTGTGGTCGTAATGAGTCTGTGAAGAGGCAACCTTTGGGAAATAAATGCCATTTCCCAATTGCCAGGATCCTTCCTTTAGAGGAGGCCCCTCCAGAGCCACGGCTAAAGTCTTAGAAAACTCCTCAGAATTCTTTGGAACTTGTAAACTTGTACTTTTAGACAAGTTACATTTACATTTTGCCTTTTTAAACAGGGGGGGTGCAGCGATTCCTGAGTCATCTCAAATCTCCAGCTAGTACTTTGTTTTTCTGGCCTTAGCCCAAGCATAATCTATTATTTTCAAAGGTTCAGACAGCTCCCAGGAAAACCAGGGATTGTGGAGACCTTTAACTCTAAATTACAAGGTGGTGTAGCAGGCCCCAGCAGTAGCACAGGCCCGGTTATTTGTGATTACCGTGAAGTTTACGCTTTAAAGCACGAAATGCACTCCTCCGAGTGCATGTGTCCCCGCGGTCTCAAGGGAGGCGAGGGCCTTTATCGCCGCTTGCGGCTTTAATTATTATTACTTTTGTCAGAATAAAGTTTTTTTCTGTGACCATTGTGAGTTTTTCTTTCATTGACAAAAGGGCTGACAACATTTTTGTCCACGTGTGTATGTTCACTCACTTCAAGACGCTGCTGCGGTGGTGGGAATCCATGCAGGAGCAGCCTTAGGCGCTGTGTTGCTTTTCAGCGGGAGCTGTTTGGAGAAGCACATTTCCACTTCCATTGCGTTGGAGAAGCAATCCCGCTTAAAATGCTCGCTGCAAACTCCAGCTCTCAGCAGGAACTTACGGTGTTCCAGGCCAAGTGCATAAAACCACTGGCGTCTAATTTCCAACTCAACTGGAAAGCAATGCAGTCCAGCAGTGCTGTTGAAACCAGAAACCTGAATTTTTTATTATTACGTCCGTTTATGCTATCTTGCTCTCCAAGAAGTGTGGTCTTCAGTTTTTTCGGTGAGTAATACAATTTTCTTGGTTTTATGGTTCTTGGTTTTAAGAGCTCTTAAGCGGGTAAATATATAGCATTACTCAGCTACTTAGCCTAGCTAACAACATTTCCCCATCAAAATTACATCGAGTACGGTAATTTAGAATTAGATGTTAATCATAATATTGTTAAGGTAGAGTTTCAAATTTATTTTTACTGGCTTTGCTTTAAAAAATAGATCCAGATATACAATATATCATGTCATTTCTTGCTCAAATCCAAACACTATTTGCATTGCGTATATGGTTATTAAACATAGTTTAACTTCAAAACAATAGATTTATTCATGATAGCTGTAATATCTTTTTAGGTGATCGTTATGGCTTCGACATATAACGTGCAAATGAGTGCAACTTGGTAAAACTGCATTATTCACCGGGTGATCTAAGCAATGACTGTAGAAAATACGCTACGGTAGGCTACCGTCAATGACTTTTGAAAATAACGTGCTATCATTACGTACGAGATAATATAATATTATCTCGCAAAAAAATTACGAATAAACTTTTTCAATGAAATCGTAATTGCACAGAAGATTGTGCTAGTGTTATGTGTATTTCTCCGTTTAGGACGTGTAGAGGGTGTCTCTGGGAGCTCTGTTCTTATATTAAACTGCCCTCAGAGTGTGTTATAAAGTATAACACCTGTACCTAGTACCTTCAATGTAGTACCTAGTGCTGTTAACACTTTTCAGTTGCATCTAATACATTTACATTTTTACATTAAGATTTATTCATTTAGCTGACGCTTTTATCCAAAGCGACTTACATTGTTCTAATGTAATTACCAGTGTTACAGTCACTGGAGGCAAGTTGGGTTAAGTGTCTTGCCCAAGGACACAACGACAGTATGAACTGTGGGGAGAGTGGGAATCGAACCGCCTACCTTCCGGTTGAAAGACGACCACTCTACCCACTGAGCTACTGCTGCCCCTACATCTAAGGTATAAACTACTATTTTAATATTTACAAATCTGGGCTTAAAAAAATATTGTCAATGTAAACATATGTACATAGCTTATGCTAAAACATAATAATTTTTTAATCACTTAGTCTAAGAGAAATTATTATAAGCTTATGACCATGATCTTTTGTTTATGTGAAGCCCTGTTGTTATCTACCCTAACCTGCAGTTGTTATTGTAACACTATATGTACAGTACTAGTTTGTTAACCTTTTACATTTACATTTACATTTATTCATTTAGCAGACGCTTTTATCCAAAGCGACTTACATTACATTACATTACCAGTGTTACAGTCACTGGAGGCAAGGTGGATTAAGTGTCTTGCCCAAGGACACAACAACAGTATGAACTGTGGGGCGAGCGGGAATCGATCCTACTACCTTCCGATTGAAGGACGGCCGCTCTACCACTGAGCTACTGCCGCCCTTTTAAGGTCATACTAACACTTAATGTGTTTTTGTATGTTTGTTTAAGTTTTCCTCTGGTGATCCAGACAGACTGGACCAGTGGGTGTTGAAGATGAGGAGACAGAACTGGACTCCGAACTCTTCCAGTCGGTTGTGCTGTCAACACTTTGAGATGGATTGCTTCTGCACTGATTTGAGGGTACCCAAAGCTTTGTGTCATCTTTATTACAAGGACAATACATACTGACCAACAGTACAACTGTATAATAGGCCAGAGTAACATTAGTCCACATGGGTTATTGTAGAACTGCACAGTGAGTCACAAGAGAGCAGCAGCTTAATCAGAAACATCATTAATTACATGCAGGCCATTAGGGAGACAAATAAAACACACTGTCAAAATTAAAAAGGACAAATAGAAAACATGCATTAGTTACACTACAGACATCTTATTAAGCAAAGAGAAACAGAAGTTGTTAAAACAGCAGGGCACAGAGGGATTTAATACTGACAAGTCTGATCTGATAAGCCACATTTTTAAAAGAGAGTGAAATAATCCAGTTAAATAAATTTTTCTGATGGTAGTTGGAATAATATTTCATTATTTGGAAGCTCGAAAAGAAACAGCAGACTGACTGAAAGCTGTTTTTCTAATCTATTTAGTCTATCAATGTGCTGTTCTCTATGAACATTCTACCTTTAAGTTGTGGTTCGATTTGTAAGTTGTTGTATAGTGCCCCCTTTTGGTCAAGGTTAAGTATTGCAGGTAATATTGTCGTTTGAGTCTGTATGTGATGACGTCACTGTGAGCTGAGTTCCAGCGGCAGCAGGGAAGAGCCAGATGGCATGGCTACTGTTGTTCCTCGATTTAAGTTGTGTTGAAGGCACTTTCGGTATGTAGATATCACTATATAATATCTTCTATATGTATTTACTTTAAATTGTTATATCTTATGCGCAAAATGTAGATATATTCTTGTTAGTGAATAGTGTGATATATTTCTGATATAGTTAATGGTAACTTTGTGATGAAAAGAGCCTTTGTTGTGTATTCTGTACTTAAAGTAGAATTTGTATTTTTTGTATTTCTTCAGTTTTATGTTATTCCTAAGACAACAGTAAAGCTTGAAAATCGACTCCAGTGTCTGTTGTCTTTGGGAGGCGTTATCTGACTGCATACTCAAGCAAGGCGTTTGAGATAAAGGGCAGAACAGTAAAACGAAAATCCCTTCGAAAACCAACTTCTGGTTCCTACTCTACGGCGGGGAGCAGACGAGCTCATGAGGTAACCTTCCTTCTGAAATGTCAAAGTCAAGCTCCAAATTCGGAAAACTGGGGGGAGCATCCAATGCATCATGTTCGTCACGACACTCAAGAGGTTCATCGGCAGTAACCACAGCCGCTGCAATAGCTAGAGCTGAGGCAGAAGCAGCTAAAGCAGAAATAGTGTTTGCTAAGAAGGAAAGCGAACTGAAAATACAAAAGGCCCAGCTTGAGGTATCGTTGGAGACTTTAAGGCTGGAAAAGAGAGCTGCATCAATACACACAAGCTTACCTATCAGAGCAGGCAAATAGCATCGTGGACTCACAAATGCCAGTACTAATGCCGTTTTACGATGACGGAGCCATAAACGCTTCAGAAGCTCAAGAATCCAAGATGGCAGCGCGAGTACATCGCGAGGCTCGGGTTCTCTCCAGTTTCTGCAATTTTGCAGTATTACTCTTGCTTATCTCGGGTCTGTTTGTGCAGAACAGTTGTGCCTTTACATCGTACACCCGGAATGAGCTTTTGGATATTGGTTTGCAATTTTCCGACGGTTTTATGGACAACCTTCGACTCCCTCCTGAAATCACTAGGACGCCCGTGGCAGCTCATTCTTCCCGGCCGGGCGGAAGTGCTCGCAGGCGGCGTCGAGAACGTAAACAGAGAAGGGGGAGACGTGGAGGACTCAGAGCTAGGCTAAAGCTAACACCTCACCGGCTCTCTTTACCCAGTATCTTCCTCGCCAATGTACGATCGCTAGTGAACAAAATGGATGAGATTCGACTCAACATGACACACAGCAAAAGACTTCTGAACTGTAACGTCCTTATCTTCACGGACACGTGGTTAAATAGTGGAATACCAGACTCTGCTATTGAGCTCACGGGACATCACATGCTCCGCGGACAGAACAACAGATGGATCCGTAAGACAAGGGAGGCGGATTGTGTATTTATATTAACAAAGCTTGGTGCACAAACTCCGCTGTTGTTGGGAGCCATTGTTCAGCTAACCTAGAGTTTCTCATGGTTAAATGTAGACCGTTCTATCTGCCGGAGTTCACCTCCACCATTATAACTGCAGCTTATATTCCCCGGACGCTGATGCCAAGCTTGCTATGAAAGAACTTTATGCAGCCATCAGTAAACAACAGACTATTCACCCGAAGCAGCGTTTATTGTTGCGGGTGATTTTAATCACTCTAACTTAAAGACTGTGCTACCCAAATTTCATCAGAATGTTTCCTGTCACACCAGAGGGAACAAAACCCTAGATCATGTCTACACAAACATGGCTGGAGCTTACGTGGCGACACCCCTCCCCCACCTGGGACAATCAGATCACATATCTCTGTTCCTCACTCCCAAATATACACCCCTCATCAACCGTGTGAAGCCATCAGTGAAGACCATCAAGGTGTGGCCTGCGGGGGTAGATTTCACACTCCAGGAAAAGTTTCTACACACAGACTGGAGTATGTTTGCTTCCCAAGCCACCAGTGGTGCTCACACAGACATTGACTGCTACACCTCCTCTGTATTGGATTATATTAATACCACCATTGACAGTGTTACAACCCAGAAACAGATCACCACATACCCAAATCGGCAGTAGGGCGGCAGTAGCTCAGTGGTAGAGCGGCCGTCCTCCAACCGGAAGGTAGTAGGATCGATTCCCGCTCGCCCCACAGTTCATACTGTCGTTGTGTCCTTGGGCAAGACACTTAACCCACCTTGCCTCCAGTGACTGTAACACTGGTAATGTAATGTAAGTCGCTTTGGATAAAAGCGTCTGCTAAATGAATAAATGTAATGTAAATGTAAATGCAAATCAGAAGCCATGGATGAATCAGGAAGTGCGACTCCTGTTGAAGACACGCAATACTGCCTTCAGATCAGGAGATGCACAAGCCTACAGCACATCCAGAGCAAACCTGAAGAGGGGCATCAAAAAGGCCAAGCACTGCTACAAGCTGAAGATAGAGGGACACTTCTCCAACTCTGACCCTCGACGCATGTGGCAGGGCATCCAGGCCATCAGTGACTACAAACCCACCCACTCCACCCCTGCAGCCACTGATGTCAACTTCCTGAATGAGCTAAATGACTTTTATGCTCGCTTTGAAAGAGACAACAGAGAAACTGCAACCAAGCTCAAACCCTCAGTTGACCACCCTCCACTAACACTCTCATCCACTGATGTCTGCAAGGCACTGAGCCGGATCAGCACACACAAGGCTGCTGGACCAGACAACATCCCTGGTCGTGTTCTCAGGGCATGTGCGGAGCAGCTCACTGGGGTTTTTACAGACATTTTCAACCTGTCTCTTGCCCAAGCAGCTGTACCAACATGCTTCAAATGCACTTCCATTGTGCCAGTGCCAAAACACTCTAGTCCAAGGTGCCCCAACGACTACCGCCCTGTAGCACTCACACCCATCATCATGAAGTGCTTTGAGCGGCTGATCCTGGAACACCTAAAAGACTCCATACCACCCACATTGGACCCGCATCAGTTTGCTTACCGCAGCAATAGGAGCACAGAGGATGCAGTTGCTATGGCACTGCACTCTGTGCTCACCCACCTGGACAATAAGAACTCTTATGCACGTATGCTGTTTGTTGACTTCAGCTCAGCATTCAACACTATCATCCCGACCAAGTTAATAGCCAAACTTGAAGACTTGGGCATCAATACCTCACTCTGCAACTGGATTCTGGACTTCCTGACCAACAGACCCCAGAATGTCCGATCTGGATCCACCTGCTCCACATCCATCACACTTAACACTGGTGTACCACAGGGCTGTGTGCTAAGCCCATTTCTCTACTCCTCTTCACCTCTGACTGCAAGCCTGTGTTTGGATCCAACGCCATCGTCAAGTTTGCAGACGACACTACAGTGATTGGTCTCATCAGCAACAACGATGAGACTGCCTACAGGGAAGAGATCCAGCACCTGTCCACATGGTGCAACGAAAATAACCTGCTCCTCAACACCACCAAAACGAAGGAGCTCATCGTGGACTTCAGGAAAGAGTCTAGAGGCACACACGACACCATCCACATCAATGGAATGGACGTTGAGCGTGTCTCCAGCTTCAAGTTCCTGGGGACCCACATCTCGGCTGACATGACCTGGACAACCAACACCTCCAGCCTGGTCAAGAAGGCTCACCAGCGCCTCTTCTTTCTGAGGACACTGAGGAAGAACCAGCTCTCCTCGGCCATCCTGGTGAACTTCTACCGCTGCGCGATAGAAAGCATCCTGACAACTGTGTCACAGTGTGGTATGGGTGCTGCTCTGTCGCGAGCGCAAGGCATTGCAGCGGGTGGTGAAAACTGCCCAACGCATCACAGGGACTCCACTTCCTGCCATCGAAAACATCCAGAGGAAACGCTGTCTGCGCCGAGCTCGCAGCATCCTTAAGGACTCCTCCCACCCAGCCCACAGACTGTTCTCCTCTCCTCCTCCGGCAGGCGTTTCAGGAGCCTCCGGACTAGAACCAGCAGACTAAAGAACAGTTTCTTCCCCAGAGCTGTCTTTACTGAACTCTAACCCTTGCTGACCCCACACCTCTCACAGACTCCTCTCTCACCCCCCACCATGCCACTCCCCTCACAGACTCTCCTCTCACCCCCACCATCCCACTACCCTCATAGACTCTTCTACCCCCACCACCATCCCACTCCCCTCACAGACTCTCCTCTCATCCCCCACCATCCCACCATCCCCTGCACTACTGCACCTTTGCTACCAACTGTTTACATTTCACTGTTTGCACTACCTTAAATCTACTGCTTACCTTAAGCTAACATACAATTGTATACACCTACCTGTAAAATTCTGTTCATAGTCAGAGACATCTGTATATCACATGTGTGTGTGTGTGTGTGTGTATGTTTGTTTGTGTGTGTGTGCGTGGGTGTGTGTCTATATGTGTGTGTGTGTGTATATGTGTGTGTGTATGTGTGTGTATGTGTGAGTATGTATGTGTGTATGTGAGTGTGTGTGTATGTGTGAATGTGTGTGTGTGTGTGCTTGTGTGTGAGTGCGTGTATGTGAGTGTGTGTGAGTGTATGTATGTGAGTGTGTGTATGTGTGTATGTGTGAGTATGTGTGCATGTGAGTGTGTGTGTGTGTTTGTGTGTGTGAGTGTGAGTATGCGAGCGCATGTGTATGTGTGTATGTGAGTGAGTGTGTGTATAGCTCTCCCGGTTTAATTCCCCTGTGAGTATGTGTGTATGGTGGTGTGTATGTGTGTATGTGAGTGTGTGTAGTGTGTGTGTGTGTGTGTGTGTGTATGTGTGTGTGTGAGTGAGTGTGTGTATAGCTCTCCCGGTCTAATTCCCCTGGGTGTATGTGTGTATGTTTGTGTGTGTATGTGTGTGTGTATGGTTGTGTGTGTATGTGTGTATGTGAGTGTCTGTGTGTACAGCTCTCCCGGTTTAATTCCTGCGTATGTGTGTATGGTTGTGTGTGTATGTGTGTATGTGTGTATGGTTTTGTGTGTATGGTTGTGTGCGTATGTGAGTGAGTGTGTGTATGTGTCTTGCGACAGCGTGTGTATTACATTACATTTAGAGTACATATTCACCTGTAAATGCTGTTTATAGAAAAGAGACACCTGTAATTATATTTATGGCATACACTCACCTTTATAGTAATAACCATCTGTATATTTATATTCATTGTACATATTACCTGTAAATCCTGTACATCTCCATATCCTGCACGCAAACCATTGTATATATCCTGCACTTTACTGCTATTGCACTTCTGGTTAGACCTAAACTGCATTTCGTTGCCTTGTACCTGTACTTGTGTAATGACAATAAAGTTGAATCTAATCTAATCAAAATACAATCTACGGGATCCTATTTGCAGCAGGGTCATCACGCCACACCGTCACACGATCTCCCTGCAAACAATCAAATGTCCGATGTTGTCAAGTTTATAGCAAGACGTGAATTGGTGTCCTCTGGCCTTACGCAGTGATGATCTGAGACTTTCAGATCATGGAGGGCATCTTTCATTAATGCCACCAAAGACCTTGACCTCTCACCTAGCGAGGAGATGGATCTGCTAGTAAGATGGCTGGGACGTGAGTCAGCCGAACATGCAAAACGAATCAGGGCAGTGCATATTAACCATCCTCTACAAGGGCTCAGTTTGATTTGGGAGAGGCTTTATGAAACATATGGTTCTCCGGAAATGGTAGAAAGTGCTCTTTACAGGAAATTGGAGAATTTCCCAAAAATAACCAGCAGGGAATATCACAGGCTGCGTGAGCTGGGAGAATTGCTCACGGAAATTCAAGCAGCAAAGCAGGACGGTGATCTGACGGGTCTCTCCTATTTAGACACTCCACGGGGAGCAAATCCAATAATACAAAAACTACCGTTCAGCCTACAAGAAAAGTGGCTCACCGTGGGGACTAAGTACAAAGGGGACTACAGGGTTTCCTTTCCACCCTTCAAGTTTCTAGTAGACTTTGTGTGTCAGCAAGCAAAAATGCGCAATGATCCCAGTTTCTTTCTCACAACTGTACAGGAGGAGTCCCGTAAACCAAACAGACAGTTAAACAGACCTGTCATTCCCGGAGCTGTCATCGCACAGAAAGACACAGGTGTCCTCTGAAAATTCTTCAGCTTTCAGGGAGCCCAAAAATAAGGTAAACCCCGCAATACAGTGCTTTCTACACAATAAACCCCACCCTTTGTCCAGATGCAGGGGATTTAGGATGAAATCAATGGAAGAAAGAAAGGTCATTGCTCAAACAACAAGGGATATGCTTTAAATGTTGCAACTCTGTTTTGCACATGGCGAAAAGTTGTGATCAGGAGATTAAATGTTCAGAATGTGGCAGCGGTGCCCACGTGTCAGCGCTCCATCCAGGCCCAGCGCCATGGGCGAAAGAACCAAAACCCCTGACATTGGAAGATCATGAAGTGAGCGAGGACGTGTCCATGGAATCCGAGGTTTCCTCAGCTTATACAGAGATATGTGGAGCCACTCAACTTCCACGCTCATGCTCTAAGGTATGTCTTGTAAAAGTATACCCTGAAGGCCACCCAGAAAAAGCAGTTAAAACGTATGTTATCCTGGACGATCAAAGCAACAGATCGCTTGCTAGGTCTGAATTTTTTGATCTGTTCGACATAACGGATTGTAATGTAGCCTATACGCTCAAAACATGCGCGGGCATAGTCAAAACAGAAGGCAGGCTAGCACAAGGATTTCAAGTGGAATCCTTTGACGCAAGATTAGTTTTACCTATACCAGTGCTACTTGAGTGTAACGAAATTCCAGACAATCGCTCTGAAATTCCCACCCCACAAGTGGTCAGTAACCACAGGCACCTAAAACATCTTGCGAGATACATTCCGGAACCAGATCATCATGTTCCCATTCTTCTCCTGCTAGGCAGAGACATGATCCGTGTTCACAAGGCCCTTAAGCAAGTGAATGGGCCACCTAATGCTCCATTCGCACAAAAATTGGACTTAGGATGGGTAATTGTCGGAGACATGTGCCTTGGGAAGGTTCACAAACCTACCTCCGTTCAAGCTTACCACACCAACGTTATGGAAAATGGTCAGCCAACGTACTTTCACCCATGTCCTAACAATTACACTGTAAAGAATAGATCCCAAAGCGTGCCCCTCATTCAGCGGGAAACTCCAAGCCTAGGAGAATGGGATGTATTTCAGAGAACAAATAACAACGAGAAAGCGGCCCTGTCTATAGAGGACAGACACTTTTTGCAGATCATGGACCGAGAAGTCTACAAAGATGAGGAAAATTCATGGGTTGCCCCACTCCCGTTCAAGCAGCTGAATAATCTTCTGAATAATCGCTCTCTAGCTGTGGAACGCTTCAATTCACTTCTACGATCTTTCAGAAGAAAACCCGGTATGAAGAAGGACTTTGTAGCCTTTATGAAGCAGCTGTTACAAAATGATCACGCAGAAATAGCTCCTTCAGTTAGTACCAATGAACAGTGCTGGTATCTACCGTCCTTCGGTGTATACCATCCAAGAAAACCATCCCAGATCCGAGTGGTCTTTGATTCGAGCGCACAATGCAAAGGCACATCACTGAACAAGGTTCTCTTTACGGGTCCCGACCTCAATAACAGTCTCCTCGGTGTCCTCATGCGTTTCCGCAAAGAGCCTGTCGCCTTCATGGTGGACGTTTAACAAATGTTCCACTGCTTTAAAGTTCGACCTGCAGACAGAAACCATCTCCGGTTCCTCTGGTTTCGTGATAACAAACCAGAGGATGAGGTCACGGAATACCGTATGAAGGTACACGTGTTCGGGAACAGCCCCTCTCCGGCAGTGGCTATTTACTGTCTTCGTCGTGCGGCTCAAGAGGGAGAACAGGAATTCCGTCGAGACGCCCTACAGTTTGTGGAGCAAGAATTTTATATGGATGATGGATTGAAATCTTCGTCCTCCCCAGAGACGGCTATCTCCCTGTTAAAAAGGACACAGATGCTGGCTGTATCTAAGTTGAAGTTACACAAGTTGGCTTCAAACAGCAAGGAAGTCATGAGAGCTTTCCCATCTGAAGATTACGCCAACTCACTGAAAGAACTGGACTTAGGCTTTAGCTCGCTTCCTATGCAACGCAGTCTCGGCTTGCTTTGGAATCTGGACACAGACTGCTTCACCTTCCATGTCCAAAGAGGAAAAGGCCCCTACACTAGGCGTGGACTGCTGTCTGTAATAAACAGTTTGTACGACCCACTAGGATTTGTTGCCCCTATCACAGTTCAAGGCAGAGTTCTACTGAGGAAATTAACTGAGAACGTTACTGATTGGGATGCAGCCTTACCTGCGAACAAACAAAAGGTGTGGGAGGAATGGTGCGATTCCCTGCAAGAACTACAACATGTACAAGTTCCAAGGAGCTACAGGCCCACATCAACGTCAGGCGCCAAATTCAAGGAACTCTGCATTTTTTCAGATGCTTCTGAGAAAGTAATTGCAGCAGTTGCCTACCTCAAGACAGTCGATTCCCATGGTGATTGTCATATTGGGTTCATCACAGGCAAAGCAAGGCTAGCACCGCAACCAGAGCACACTATACCTCGCCTGGAACTCTGCGCAGCTGTCTTGGCTGTGAACATGAGGGAATCAATTACTGCAGAGATTGCTGTCGAATTCAATAAGACTACCTTCTACACAGACAGTAGAGTGGTTTTTGGTTACATCTACAATGAGAAACGTAGGTTCCGCGTCTATGTGAGCAATCGGGTACAGATAATCCGGCACAGTACCGATCCGGAGCAATGGCATTATGTGAGCTCAGAGCATAATCCAGCTGATGTCGCTACAAGGCCAGTAGCCCCAACCAAATTACAAGACACCATCTGGTTCAGTGGACCGGCATTCTTACAACACCCAAGAACACAGACGTTTCCTAGACAACCCTTCGCGCTCGTCAATCCTGATCAAGATTCGGAAGTTCGTCCGGAAGTGACAGTATTGTGTACCAAGGCCTCAAAACGCTTTGAACGTTTTTTGGACTGGAGTCGACTGAACTGAGCTGTTGGAAAGCTGATTCATATTGCTCGCTCGTATAAGCAGGGACCAAGCAACACTCCTCATGCTTGCAAAGGATGGCACCGGTGCAGTCTTCCTCTTAGTGCTGACACAGTACTTCAGAGCACGGAAGCGATCATACGGGCTGTTCAACAGGAAACATATGCTGACGAGCTGCGGTACCTCAAACAAAACAAGATACTTCCCAAAACCAGTACACTAAGGAAACCAGATCCTTCCATCGATCAGAGCGGACTGTTGAGGGTTGGAGGTCGTCTGGTCAAAACGGATTTAGGTTCTGAAGAAAAGAGACCCCTCATTATATCTGGTAGGGACCACGTAGGGTTACTTCTCACTCGACACTTTCATGAGCAGACACACCATCAGGGTCGCCACTTCACAGAGGGAGCGATAAGGTCTGCCGGCTACTGGATAATAGGAGGCAAACGACGTGTGAACAGCCTTATCCATTCCTGTGTTATCTGTCGCAGGCTCAGGAGGGGCTGTGAGACTCAGAAGATGGCGGACCTGCCGGCTGACAGGGTCAGCACGGAGCCTCCATTTACACATGTGGGATTAGATGTGTTCGGGCCCTGGTCAGTATCTGCTAGTAGGACAAGAGGCGGCTATGCAGAAAGCAAAAGATGGGCGGTGCTCTTCACATGTCTAAGTATCAGAGCCGTTCATATAGAGGTGATTGAGTCCATGGATACCTCCAGCTTTATTAATGCCTTAAGGAGGTTTCTAGCAATCCGGGGTCCAGTGAAACACATTCGCTCTGACAGAGGGACCAATTTCATCGGAGCGTGTAAGTACTTGCAAATTGCTTCCAATATTGACGAAAAGGCAGTGAAACAATTTCTCTCAGATAACAGCTGTCTATGGACGTTCAACCCTCCGCATTCATCACATATGGGCGGCGCATGGGAAAGGATGATTGGCATTGCTCGCAGGATCTTGGATTCTATGCTCTTTCAAATGGCATCCTCTAAACTCACACATGAGGTACTCTCCACCTTCATGTCTGAGGTCACCGCCATTATAAACAACAGTCCACTGATACCTGTGTCAGCTGATCTGGCAGATCCTTTCATCCTCACACCTGCTACCTTACTCACCCAAAAGACGGGTGAGGGATCAGTTCCACCCGGGGACTTTGGAAAGCCTGATCTGTATAGACAACAGTGGCGTGCAGTGCAGAGCCTCGCCAATACCTTCTGGGACAGATGGCGTAAACAGTACCTTTCGACTCTTCAGCCTAGGAGGAAATGGCAACATCAAAGGTCCAACATTTCCAAAGGATGCATAGTTCTGCTCAAAAGCTCATAGTCTAAACGGAAATATTGGCCCCTGGGCATCATAACGGAAACTTACCCCAGTCAAGATGGACGAGTATGGAAAGTGCAAGTGAAAATCATTGGGAAAGACGGACCTCAATTTTTTCTGAGACCTATCAATGAGATAGTACTCCTCCTTCATGAAAATTCTACATAGTTCAGGGTTGACTCAGGAGAGATGAAGATTTGATATTTCCTGAATACCAGACAGGGAGTGTGCTGTTCTCTATGAACATTCTACCTTTAAGTTGTGGTTCGATTTGTAAGTTGTTGTATAGTGCCTTTTGGTCAAGGTTAAGTATTGCAGGTAATATTGTCGTTTGAGTCCGTATGTGATGACGTCACTAATGTGAGCTGAGTTTCAGCGGCAGCAGGGAAGAGCCAGATGGCATGGCTACTGTTGTTCCTCAACTTAAGTTGTGTTGAAGGCACTTTCGGTATGTAGATATCACTATATAATATCTTCTATGTGTATTTACTTTAAATTGTTATATCTTATGCGCAAAATGTAGATATATTCTTGTTAGTGAATAGTGTGATATATTTCTGATATAGTTAATGGTAACTATGTGATGAAAAGAGCCTTTGTTGTGTATTCTGTACTTAAAGTAGAATTTGTATTTTTTGTATTTCTACAGTTTTACGTTATTCCTAAGACAACAGTAAAGCTTGAAAATCGACTCCAGTGTCTGTTGTCTTTGGGAGGCCTTATCTGACTGCATACTCAAGCAAGGCGTTTGAGATAAAGGGCAGAACAATCAATTTGTTAGTATTTTTCTATTGAGATGCACCCCACAGTTCAACGAAAGTTTACAGGCCATAAAATTTCAAACCACGACAATTTATGCCGTAAAACCCTCTCCAGACGCATCTAAGTGTTTACTTTGTCAACAAACCAAGGTTTAACAGCCATGTGCTAATTAACCACATATGGTTTCTTTGTTTTCCAAGGAAGTAAACTCAGAGATAACTCTCACTCAATGACAATAACCTTCTTCATCTCAGAGCAGGATCAAAGGCGTTAGCAGACTGGCCGGAGCCAGAAATGACGCCTCCTCAGCTCTGAATTACGACTTGTGTATTGGAAAAGCGAAGGCCTGAGACAGTATGAACGTTACAACACTGCCCCCTAGCGACAGCAGAGAGGAACTCTGCTGAATTCTTTTTCAGACAAAACTGACTTTTAACTTCTTTGTAAACGAAAAGTTTACAAAGGAATCGGACATTTCAGAAATAAAACATTTGTGTTTAATAAAAAGGAAATGTTTAAATGTTGAATGAATGCTTTTCCCACAGGATTTAGAGTTACCCACGGACAGATACCGTCCCCAGTCCAGCTCTACAAGCTTACAGTCAAGTTAAATGATTGAATGAATTTATACGTGTCATAACATGTTTACAACGTATTCTATCGTTATAACCTGCATTATCAAATATATGTGTACGCTTATAATTGTGTTTAAAATACTTAATGTGTCTTTGTGGACAATGAGATTTTGGTTGAATTACGACTTAGGCGTTTCCCCAAACAAACGTAACACCCCACAGACACTCCCCCTCTAGCCAAACAAAACTCTCGAGCACGCAGGAAGCTCTCTCTTGTTCCGATCTTCTCTACAACGCTCTCGAGCTCCTTTTTCAAATCTGTTGAAGCCTATTCCGCTTCGTAAGCTTTTTCTTCTTTGAGGCCTGAAGCCTCCTTTTTACCTCCGTCCCAAGTAAATTTGGCTACTTGCGGACTCCTCTCTCTCTAGACGCCTCTCGTCTTCAAGTTTGGACCGTTTTAACCGGCCGGGTAAAACGTGATTTTATTTTCAAAGCTGCACATTGCTTTTGTTTGACGTCATCTCCGGAGACGCACGTGAAGTTGTAGTTTGTAGAGAACTACAGATCTACGCCAAAACCCTCACCGTCGTTTTACGCCAGAGGAAACGACTCCTGAGAGAACCTTTTCCAGTGAATCCAGTTGATATTTTTCAAAGACTCTGAGCTGATTCTTGCCTGATGCCAATGTCAAGGAAATAGACTTCCACGGCTTACACAGTTGACGCCTCCCACAACTCCAGCAACCGGTAGCCCGCAAAACCAGCCAGCGGCCCCCGGTCAGTCTCTGACGGCGACTTGTTCCAGCGGCATCCTCATCTCCCCGACGGCCCGCTTCAGGACCGAAGCAAAACTTTGGACCTGCTACGGACCCTCCGGAATCTTTGCCAGCGAAACTGAGTAAGCCGCACAGACATAGCAAGAGTTTGGCGTTAAACTGTATTTGATAAGCTCAAATCAATTCACCAACCCTTTTCCAAAGCCCCTTTCTTAATAACTCAGCCGAGTTTTAATCAAACAAAATATCATCCTCCACAAGTCTAGTCAATAATTTTGTTATTTCTTCTTTGTTTTCAATTATTATCCCCATTATATGTCAATAATTCATCCTTTGTGTCCTTCCCAATCCGTCATTTTAATTTTGTATAATTTTTAATAAAACCCCATAAAATGTTAAAGATTTGATTTGGTTTTCTTTTGATTATTTCAGAATTATATCCGAAAACAGGTTTAGAATTCTATTCCTTCAGATTAATTGAGACTTAATCAATATCATCAGTTTTCCAGAATCATCTGGTGGTGCCCCCTTTTAACGAGACAAATTTGATAATAAAATATTAATTAATAATTTACCCAAATTAATAAATTAATATTTCTTATCACATTATATTATAGCTCATACACTACACACTCTTTTTACACTTATTTGCTCACTTTGCTACATTGTACCTAGATTAGACACCTTCTCACTCACCTGTTGAAACCAGTTAGAACCAGTGGACATAGTGGGAAAGTACTGATACAGACCTGCTTCCTGCGAGTGCGGTGCCATAGATTACTATTACTTTTGTGGTGTCAAGTTGACCATGGACACAACTCGTTGATACAGGAATGCTCTAAATAAAAAATATGTACAACTGTGAGTCTACAATAAATCAATTAAATAAAGTAGCTACAATGCCATATAATGTCTTTTCTTTATATCTATTTTAACAGGGAAGGACTTAACTTGCTTGACACCACCAATTTCTTTTTTTTCAAAAGACAAACATCCAAAGCCTAGACGGTCATGGCGGTATGTATTGCTGAAAAGGTGTCAATTACATTGAAGAGGTTGAGAATGTTAATAATGTGTCAAATGACAGTGTTGAGTGTCAATAAGTGTAAATATTATTATGTATGTCATGTACATTTGTGGCCATGCAAACCTTAAATGGGAAATGAATTGAACTTGATTAGACCATTTTCTATATGTCTTAAAGCCTGTATGAACGGGGCCTAAGTACATTTCAGAGAGCCTGTGTGTGCAATAGTTTACATGGTTGGTGTAATATGTCTAATAACAGGATTTGTTTTTAATAGAGTTGGCAGAATAATTTCCTCTGTTATGTTCCTCTCACCCTAGTTCATTGTATTTTTACATGTTCTGTATTGTCTTGTATTTTTAATCCTTATGTCCTGTTTCTGGATGTGCATTTTATTTAACAGTTGTTGTCCCGTCTTATATGTTCCCACTCAAGGCCTGCACCTTGTTGTGGTGAGTGGGCTTTCAACCAAGACAGGCCAACTTGAATTTGTTTTGTGATTTATTTTTTTGTCTGACTTTCCACAAGGTCCCGTCCTGCAGCAGTCATTTTAAACTCCTCATCACATCCTCGCCATTTCCACCTTCACCCTTACAACCTGATGGGACAATGCTTCGTTTGTTGCTTCTCAAACCTTTTGGAACTGCATCACAAATATGTGACACCTTTTACACACTTGAGTATTAAAAAAAAAAAGTTTGAAATTTGGCACACTCATAGAGGACAGTCTGATCTGTCACCATAACAAATCTGAAGTCTCTAACTTAATCCCTCTAGCGCCACCACCTGTCCAAAGTTGGACTTATGTTTATGCTAATAACTTTTTAACCCTGAGCTCATGACAATTCGATTGCACCATATGACGTCATTTTCTGTCATGAAAATATTCCCGCCATTTTTAATTTTCAAAAAAACTTACTTTTGCAAACTCCTCCTAGGCCATAGCCCCAATTTTCATGAAAATTGAACCAGATCATCTTCAGACTATGCTGACAAAACAATATTAGAATCAAGATGATTAGTCAAACTGTTTTCACTGTCCGCTGTAGGGTCTTGCGGTCTGCTGCACTGCAGTTCCCGTACCAGACAGTGATGCAGCTGGTCAGCCCGCTCTCAATGGTGCCCCTGTAGAAGGTGGTGAGGATAGGTGGAGGGAGACTTGCTCTTTTCAGCCGGCAGAGGAAGTGTAGGCGCTGTTGTGCCCTCTTGGAGAGAGACAAGACAAGACAAGACATTTATTTTTGTATAGCCCAATATCCCAACAACAGTCGCCTCAAAGGGCTTAACAGACTGCACTAGACAACATCCCCTGTCCTTAGACCCTCCATCAGGGTAAGGAAAAACTCCAAAAAAAACCCAGCCGGGAAAAAAGAGAAACCTCAGGGAGAACCACAGAAGGAGGGATCCACTCCCAGGACGGACAGGCCGTGCAGGAATGTGTCCAGGACAGTTGAAAAATACATAGAAATACACAAACATTTTCACAAATAAAAACATTTATATTGGCAGTGTCCAGTGTCCACTCTGAGTGTGCAATAGTGGATGGGCCACAGCCAACATCAAGGTAGATGACAGATGGGTGGGGGCCCTCACACTGGAGCACAGGCGCGCGGGGGGGGCACACATCACCCAGCAGGTAAGAGGTTTGTGTCCACCCTAGGAGGAGGGAGAAAAGAGAAAAAAAAAAAACTGTAATAGGTAGATGTGATAATGAGCGGATTTAGTGTGTATCTACAGCTACAACCAGTGTAAACGTATACTTATGATCAATCAGTCTCCATACGTTTGGTGAAATAAGTATGTTTTGAGTTTGCTTTTGAAAACTTCAACAGAGTCAGCTCAGAGTCAGTGGAAGTTTACTCCATAACTTCTGATGATTTGTCCCAATGGTGTAACATATAGTGAAAAAAGTATGGGACCAAGCACAGACCCTTGTGGCACACCGAATTTCACTGGTGCCGTGGAGGAGAAGGATTTATTAAAAGAGACTAAATGAGACCTATCAAAAGAGACAAAATGAGACGTGGTGTTGGTGGTCCAGGTGAGATCCTCTGTGATGTGCACCCCCAGAAATTTAATGCTGACTCTCTTCACGGCCGAGCTGTCGATGGTCAGTGAGGGGTGGTCAACAGAGTTTCTCCTGAAGTCCATCACAACCTCCTTTGTCTTCCCCACAGTGAGGGACAGGTTGTTAGAGCCACACCATAGAGCCAGCTGTGCCACTTCCTCTCTGTAGTGCGTTTCGTCATTGTTTCTGATGAGACCTACCACCGTTGTGTCATCAGCAAACTTGATGATGTGGTTGGAGCTGAACTTGGCAGTGCAGTCGTGGGTCAGCAGCGTGAAGAGCAGCGGGCTGAGCACACAGCCCTGTGGGGCACCTGTACTGTGTGGTAATGCTTGAGGTGTTGTGGCCGACACGGACTGACTGAGGTCTTCCGATTAGAAAGTCCAGGATCCAATTACAGAGGGAATTGTTAAGGCCCAGCAGGTTTAGTTTGTTGATGAGCTGTTGTGGGATTATTGTATTGAATGCTGAGCTGAAGTCAATAAACAGCATTCTGACGTAGGAGTCTTTGTTTTCTAGGTGGGTAAGAGCCAGGTGGAGGGTGGAGGAAATTGCATCATTCGTAGTGCGATTTGGACGACATGCGAACTGGAGTGGATCGAGTGTGTTGGGGAGTCCGGTTTTGATATTATGCATGATTAATCTCTCAAAGCACTTCATTATGATTGCGGTCAGTGCTATGGGACGGTAGTCATTTAGACAGGACACAGGTGATTTCTTTGGTACTGGTATGATTGTTGTAGATTTGAAACATGTTGGAACGACTGCCTGGCTCAGTGACGTGTTGAAGATATCTGTTAGGACATCTGTCAGCTGTGCAGCACAATCTCTCAGTACACGGCCAGGTATGTTGTCAGGACCCGCAGCCTTGCGTGTGTGGCAGCACCAGTCGCACTGTGGCTTTAAGAGGCACTTAGCCAGGTCCCCAATAAAAGTGCTTCCTTACCCCTAGTGCGCGCTCTGCTTCTGTCACGCCACTCCCCTTTGCAACGCTTCCAGTATCAGGTAAACAGGTAGGAGCCGGCTACGGCTACGTTTTCTTCGGTGTCCTTGTTTTTGTGGATTTAACCCCGGTATGACTCCCTTACAGCCACGTAGGCCTCCTGGTATTTCCATTGTTTAGATCGCGCTGCTGGGAGTGTTCTGGTCAAACTGGGCATGTAAGTACGTTAGTGTTTCACTCTGGACAGCATATTGTAAGCCAACCCTGATTTTGTCTGTATTTTGTAGCTGTTTAGGCCCCCGCTGCCTGCGTTCTTCTGGGTGGATACAGCGCCAGGTTACAGGCTAAAGGACCAGCGCATAGTCATGTACTCCATTGCCTGTGAAACGACGCTACACTTCGTTGCAGCTCTGGCTAGTTAGCTAGCCAACTGCTTGCCCCTTTTTGTGGACTCGTTGCTGTTTTGTTTAGCAGCTGTTCGCTGCTGTTTTGTTTAACGTAAGCAGCTGTTCGCTGCTATTTGTTGTTCCTTGACATTACCAGTGGACTATTTATGATTAATTTGGACTGAACCCCCTGCCCTGTACAAGGGGAGTGTATATGAATCTTATTGATTGTGGTGTGAGCTGCTTGTTGTACAAGTACTGTGACATGTTAATGATTTCACCATCTCTGTTAACGATTTTTATCATCTGTTTCAGTTGCTGAGGTTCCATGTGGTGGTAGTGGTGACCCCTGGTGGTGGTGCTCCAGTCATATCTTTTTCTTTGGTTTGCCCATTTTTGTGTGTGTGTGTCATGTTTTGGGTGCCCTAATTCTCACTGGATGTAATAATGGTTTTATTTGTTCTTTCTGCCACTCAACATAAATAAATCTTAGTTGTTTTGTCAAAACTGAAATCTTGTCTCCTTTATCAGTGAGTGAACCTATGTGTCCTTGTTTCCATAATATTCTCTGGGTGAAATTCCCAGGGTGGCGTAGTTGGCTATTACTTTTATACAGACTCTTAAGCATCTAAAATATATCTGCTCAGTTCGGTCGCGCCACACGTGGGTTGATCCTAGATAGGGTCTTCTTTACGTCGGCTGGAGACAGACAGAGCGGCTGGTCGTTGAGAGGTGTGGGCAGTTTTTGTGCAGGTGTGTCATTCTGCATTTCAAACCGCGAATAAAAGTGGTTGAGTGCATCTGGGAGGGATGTATCATCCTCACAGGCCTGTGGCGGGGGCTAGTACATGAAAGCTGTACTAACCCAGGCTAGAGGAGGACTGCAGAAGCCAGTAGGCTATACTAGCAAAAGACTTGATTTGTGTTGCACGTCCATATCCAACCTGTGAACAGAGTATAGTAGGAATGTATGAAGCCGTGTTAGCAGTCCGGGAGTTGGTTAGATTTGCACCTTTAACAGTATGGTGTCACCATCAGATAAAAATGGCTTGGTTGAGGGAGGAGTCTCACACCTCACTACTCAAAGGTATTTGAAATACGAGACATGTTTATTTGGAGATCCTATGTTAACAGTAAAGACCTGCACCAAGCTAAACCCAGCAACATTACTCAGGAAGTTGTTAGAGAGGTTCTTACTCCAAGACGAGACCTTCTTGACATCCCTCTTAACACAGGAAGTATGGCGTTTGTGGACGGGTGTGCTAAACAAGACCAAAAGGGTGGAATGGGGGTATGCTGTTGTAACTGCTGAAACAATTTTAGAATCTGGAGTATTGCCACAACATTGGTCAGCACAAAAAGCTGAGCTTCATGCGTTAACAAGAGCTTTTGAATTGCACAAGAAACAGGAGGTAACTATCTACACAGATAGTAGATATGCATTTGGAGTAGTACATGATTTTGGGGCACTGTGGCAACAAAGAAATTTTCTAACAGCCATAGGTAAATAAATCTCTAACAGTGAGCAGGTTCAGAAATTGCTGGGAGCAATACTTTTACCTAAAAAAATAGCAGTGGTAAAATGTAAAGCACATACAAAAAAACAGACTTAGAAAGTCTTGGCAATGCAAAAGCTGATGTTGAGGACAAAAAAACAGCTGAAAGTAAAAGAAACATAAATGTTGAGAGTTTAAATAGTGTGTCTACACAAGACTATTTTGAAACTTTTTGCCCAGACTTTTTGCCCAGGCTTGACCACTACACGACCTGGTGCCAGGCGACTATGTGTGGATAAAGAGGTGGAAATGGAAAAATTGGTTGGAGCCAAACTTCAAGGGCCCATACCAGGTTCTGCTAACATCACCAACAGCTTCACCAACAGCAGTCAAAGTGGACAAGTGAGGAACTTGGATCCATCACCACCACATAAAGAAGGCGGTCGTTGACAAGCTAGCTGACGGACCAACTAAAGACATTACCACCAAGGACACGGACAAAGACACAGATACGGACATGGACATTGTCTCAAAGGGCGAGAACTCGACTGACTGAAGGAGCGCTCCCTAGAAACTACGACTACTAAAACTGAGATAAGTTATTCAAGGTTTACAGTGTAAATAGTGTGACAAAATATTTACAAGTTTCTTTTTTTTAGGTTTTGTGTAATTTTATGGGAAATTCATGGTGCTTTGAGAACACAGTGGTTTCGTTGCATTGTGCTTGGGCTGGTAGACCACCACATGGTAATATACAGTGGGGATCGAAAGTTTGGGCACCCCAGGTAAAATAAATTATTAATGTGCATAAAGATGCCAAGAAAAAATGGAAAAATCTCCAAAAGGCATCAAATGACAGATTAGACATCCTTATAATAACTCAAAAAAGTTGGATTTTATTTCCATCATTTACACTTTCATAATAAAAGAAAACAAAAAAATGGTGTCTGCAAAAGTTTGGGCACCCTGCAGAGTTAATACCTTGTACTGCCCCCTTTGGCAAGTATCACAGCTTGTAAACGCTTTTTGTAACTAGCCAAGAGTCTTTCAATTCTTGTTTGAGGTATCTTTGCCCATTCTTCCTTACAAAAGTCTTCCAGTTCTTTGAGATTTCTGGGCTGTCTGTCACACACTGCTCTTTTAAGGTCTATCCATAGATTTTCAATTATGTTGAGGTCAGGAGATTGTGAAGGCCATGGCAAAACCTTTAGTTTATGCCTCTTGATGTAATCCACCGTGGATTTTGAGGTGTGTTTAGGATCATTATCCATTTGTAGAAGCCATCCTCTCTTTAACTTCAGCTTTTTCACAGATGGCATCAAGTTAGCATCCAAAATTTGCTGAAATATTATTGAATCCATTTTTCCTTCTACTCATGAAATGTTCCCTGTGCCACTGGCTGCAATACAACCCCAAAACATGATCGATCCACCCCCATACTTAACAGTTGGACAGAGGTTCTTTTCATTAAATTCTGTGCCCTTTCTTCTCCAAACATACCTTTGCTCATTCCGGCCAAAAAGTTATATTTTAACCTCATCGGTCAACAGAACCTGTTTCCAAAATGCATCAGGCTTGTCTATATGTTCATTTGCAAACTTCAAACGCTGATTTTTGTGTTGAGGACGTAGAAGAGGTTTTCTTCTGATGACTCTTCCATGAAGTCCATATTTGTACAAGTATCTCTTTAGAGTGGAATAGTGTACCACAACTCCAGTGTCTGCCAGATCTTTCTGGAGGAATCGTGCAGTCAAACGTGGGTTTTGACTTACTTTTCTCACAATCCTGCGAGCCGTTCTGTCTGATATTTTTCTTGGTCTTCCAGATCTTGCTTTAACTTCCACTGTTCCTGATGAACAGAGGATATTGGCATCTGAAAACGCTTTGCTATCTTTTTATAGCCTTCTCCTGCTTTGTGAGCGTCAACTATTTTCAGTTTCAGTTTTCTAGACAACTGCTTAGAAGAACCCATGGTGCTGATTGTTGGGGCAAGGTCAGATGAGTCTGGGCATTTAAAACCTTTGAGATTGACATCACCTGGTCTATCCAGACGATGATTGAGAACAATCCATGACACTGTCAGGTCCTAGCTTGCCACAGGGGGCAGTACAAGGTATTAACTCTGCAGGGTGCCCAAACTTTTGCAGACACCATTTTTTTGTTTTCTGTTATTTTGAAAGTGTAAATGATGAAAATAAAATCTAACTTTTTTGATTTATTATAAGGATGTCTAATCTGTCATTTGATGCCTTTTGAAGATTTTTCCATCTTTTCTTGGCATCTTTATGCACATTAATAAAATGTTTTACCTGGGGTGCCCAAACTTTTAATCCCCACTGTATATTGTAGATGTATAACATTTCCTTTAGGTTATAATAATAATTGTTATATTTATATAGCGCCTTTCCAGAGCTCAAGGACGCTTTACATATCAATTATTCATTCACTCCACAGTCACACACTGGTGGTAGTAAGCTACATCTGTAGCCACAGCTGCCCTGGGGCAGACTGACAGAGACGTGGCAGCCATTCCGCGCCTACGGACTCTCCGACCATCACCTTCAACATTCTTACACATTCATACGAGGCAAGGTGGGTTAAGTGTCTTGCCCAAGGACACAACGACAGTATGAACTGTGGGGAATCGAACCTACTACCTTCCGGTTGAAGGACGGCCGCTCTACCACTGAGCTACTGCCGCCGTTATATTTTGTCAAAACCCAAATACGATTGTGACAACTTAAAGGAAATTAGTACAATTACCGAGACTCCTCCCTCAGCCAACCCTATACATCAGTCAATATCATCTATTGCTCCAATACGTCCTGCTACAGTGCAGCCAGCTGAACCAGAGGAAGAGGAAAACCTGGACATACTAACTTTTGTATCGCTTGTCTATTTTACATACATGTGTTTAGCTCATTTTGCCCAAGTTTGGTGTCTGTGGAATGAAGCAGCTATTTTCTGTGTTCTTTTAAAAAAGAGGTGTATTTTAAGTCGGTTCACATTTTCAATTCAAAATGGCCGCCTTCCCGTGTGTGATAGGGTGTGGTCCCTATTGGCTTTTTTGTTCATAAGCCCATGGTGGATGTGTGTACCAAGTTTCATTTGCCTACGACAAACTAAAATTTTCACTTCCCATTGACTTTTTCGACATATTTGGGACGTTGCTATGGCAACACATTTATAGATAGGGGGTGGTTGTCATTGGCTTTTATGCTCGTCATGACATAAGAGATGTATGTACCAAATTTTCTGTCTCTATGACAAACTAAATTCTTGGGTCCAATTATAAGTTTGTAGGGGGCGCTGGAGAGCCATTTCTAAAGATAACCCTTTATTTACATATTTTTGTGTTCAGGTCATGAATGTGCACAAACGCCTTTTGGGTCCAACTCGATCCGAGAAGGCGTTTGAGAGTTAAGAGACATTTTATTTTCACAAAAATGGCCACCTCGTTACAGGCTTGCCACACCCATACCCGATAAGATATCACAAACAAAGTCACAACTTTGGTTGGCACATGTGTCTAGATGATACTCACCAAATTTGGGGCCATTTAGATTAAAACACAATGATTTGCATCTTTTTGCGCAAGGGTGCGATTTTAGTGGCCGCGTTTCACCCACATGGCGGACTTCCTGTTGAGTTTAGGTGTGGCTGTCATTGACTTTTCTGTTTGCCCTGAGGTGTCCTATGGATGTACCAAGTTTCATTTTTCTACGTTGGAAAAAAGTTACTTTCACTTTCCATAGGCCCAATGTATTTTGACTTTTCTAGGGGCCGCCACTGAGTCATTTTTTGTATTTTTTTTTCGGAGACTTCAAATACATAAATTTTTCGCCGAGCTTGAAAAATTGGACCAATAAAAATGACTTTTCGTTCATGTTCACTGGGTCAAATTTAGGATCATATGTGGAAAAGAAAAAATAAAATAAAATAAAATCCGAGCAAAAACAATAGGCCCTCCCGGTCATCACCGGCTCGGGCCTAATTAATAAAGAAATCAGGCATTATGATCAGTATCAAACAGTTACTCTGTACTTAAATAGTTTTTACCCAAATACTTTTTTACTCTTACTTGAGTAATGTTTTGGATGACAACGTTTTACAAACCCGATTAATAAAAATTTGGAACACTGTACACATTGTGAATAAAAACAGAATGCAATAATGTGGAAGTTTCAAATTTCAGAAACATAATACAAATACAATGACATATCAAAATTTTAAACTGAGAAAATGTATCATTTTAAGGAAAAAATAAGTTGATTTTAAATTTCATGGCATCAACACATTTCAAATACGTTGGGACAAGGCCATGTTTCCCAGTGTGTGGCCCCTCTTCTTTTTATAAGACGTCTGCAAACGTCTGGGAATGAGGAGACGAGGTCAAGTTTAGGAATGTTGTCCCATTCTTGTCTAATACAGGCTTCTAGTTGCTCAACTGTCTTAGGTCTTCGTTGTCGCATCTTCCTCTTTATGATTTGCCAAATGTACCTCAGGCTGGCCATTTCAGAACCGGATCCTTCTTCTACGCAGCCATGATGTTGTAATCGATGCAGGATGTGGTCATTGTCATGTTGGAAAATACAAGGTCTTCCTGAAAGAGACGACCTCTGGATGGTAGCATATGTTGTTCTAGAACTTGGATATAACGTTCAGCATTTCCAGATGTGTAAGCTGCCCATGCCACACACACATGCAGGCTTCTGAACTGAGCGCTGATGAAAACTTGGGGTGTCCTTGTTCTCTTTTGTCCTGATGACATGGCGTCCCAGTTTTCCAAAAAGAACTTCAAATTTTGATTTGTCTGACCCCAGAACAGTTTTCCACTTTGTCACAGGCCATTTTAAACGAGCCTTGGCTCCAGAGAAAACACCTGTGCTTCTGGATCATGTTTAGATATGGCTTCTTTTTTGACCTACAGAGTTTAAGTTGGCAACGGCGAAAGACGGTGGATTGTGTTCACCGCCAATGTTTTCTGGAAGTATTGCTGAGCCCATGTTGTGTTTCCATTACAGTAACATTCCTGTTTGTGATGCAGTGTCGTCTAAGGGCCCGAAGATCACAGGCATCCAGTCTGGTTTTCCGGCCTTGACCCTTACGCACGAAGATGGTTCCAGATTTTCTGAATTTTTCGATGATATTATGCTCTGTTGATGATGATAACTTCAAACTCTTTGCAATCTTTCTCTGAGAAACTCCTTTCTAATATTGCTCCACTATTTTTCGCCCCAGCATTGGGGGTATGCCCATCTTGACTTCTGAGAGACTGCCATTCTGAGAAGCTCTTTTTATACCCAAGCATGTTGCCAATTTACTTAGTGAGTTGCAAATTAGTCCTCCAGCTGTATCTTATATGTAACTTTAACTTTTCTGGCCTCTTATTGCTACTTGTCTGAAATGTTTGGGAATGTGTAGCTCTCATGAAATCCAAAATGAGCCAATATCTGGCAATTTTTTAAATTTCTCACTTTCAACTTTTGATGTGTTATCTATGTTGTATTCTGAATAGAATATTGAAATTTGAAACTTCCACAACATTGCATCCTGTTTTTAGTCACAACTTGTACAGTGTTGCAACTTTTTGGGAATCGGGTTCGTACTTCTACTTGAGTAAAATTATTTTGAAGTAACGCTAATCTTACTTAAGTACAATTTTAGGCTCATCTACCCACATCTGGTTCTAACTAAAATCTACATTACAGTTTACAGCCTCTATATCTACAAGTAACCAGAAGTCTGGAAGTAAGAAGACGAATTTAGGTACTGTAGTGATAACCTTACTGAAAGAAAATAATAGTTTGGTTTTACCTGACTCCACATCCCTTCAGAAAGCAGTTTTTACAAAATCTTCACTTAGCAAAGCTTTTCATAAATCTGGAAATGGATTTGAAACCCAGTGTGGACTATATTTGTATAGGAGCAAACTGAACAATCCTCCTCAGCTCTTTTCTCACCTCGGCAAGGACAGGGCTGAGGGGGTAAGTGAGTCCATGGGGTAGTGAGGGGGTGGTGAGATGTGTCCAGGTGATGAGGTGTGGACATGGAGCTGCGTGGGGGGAGGAGTCGGTGACTGGTACAAACCGGTCGAAGTGATGGTTTAGGTCGTTGACCCACTGCAGGTCCCCCTCAGCCTGGGAGTGGGGTGCTTTGAAGCCTGAGACGGTCTTTAGGCTCCTCCACACCCTACTGATGTTCTGCTGCTTTAGCTGCTCCTCCATCTTCCTCTTGTAGCTGGCCTTGCCCTCCCAACAGCCTGGTCCAATCAGGTTTAGTTGCAGGCCAAACCCCTCCCTCTAGAGATATAAGATCAGCTCTGATACCAGTTGATCTCAGAATTGATTAAGAGGCTGTCCACACGGAGACACAAATCACTGTATCCATATACATTTTGTATCGTATTGGCCTTTCGTCCACACGGATCCGGTGTTTTGGGAGACTGAATCCGCTATTTTTTGAAACAGGGTTCTAAAGTGGATAAATCTTTCGACAACACCTTTGCGACACCCTTGCGGTGTCGTGTGTACAGCCAATCCGTATATTTTGTGAAAACGATGATGTCATCGCATCACGTGTCGGCCTCGTCTGCGTAACAGCAACAACAATAATGGCGGACTACATGATTGAGTTCGTGCTGCAGAAGCTACTAAGCCTACTAGCTTTATTACAGCAAAATCTATTGCTTCTATGCAGTTGTGGTGAGCAACAAGCGATAATGGACAACACCATACGCCACATGCTCTTAGATCCACCGCGAAGAGAACCAGTAGAGCAACCTGAGAAAATGAATGGAGAGAGAATTTCCGCATGTCCAAAGCACTCAGAACTCAGTCCGTATATTGAAGGGCAAACAACAAACATGAGGGCACCAATTACTACACTCTAAATAAATGAGTGCAACAATTTGAGAACTTGTTATTATTAGAAAATAAATATTTAGGTCTTCGTCTTCTTCTGCAGCGCGCAAGGTTATGCGCATGCTCAAAGTCTTCTTCTCCGTGTATAGTGTATATCTGTGGCAGAATTACAGCGCCCCATACTGGTCGGGCATATATACTACATCGTTTTCAGCCGGTCGTGTGTACGCAGATATTTTCTTGAGACGACGCCGTCTCAAGATCGGATAGGGGATGCACTGGCTTCGTGTGGACATAGCCTAAGTCTCTTGGAATTTGAGACTAAACGTCTTTACCTTGAAAACTGAGTCCAGATGCTTTTGCTTTAACCTGTTCTTCAATATAGTCCATGAAAATATCAGAAACCCCTCATCCTTAACAACATTAACCCTCCGCACTGCCGATGACCCCCTAGCCTTCAGAACACCGAAAGCAAAAAAACTCGAGATGAGTTTAAATGCCAACAGAGTGCAAGAACAGTAACAACCTGAGCAAGCTTTCTCCAGCCATACTGATATGCTGCACACAGAGCTTGGGTTTTATACATTTTCTTACATGTCATGTTCCAAATTTATGAGAAGAAACATTATGAACTGCATAGGGGAGGAAAAAATTTGTGACATTTTTCAGAGAATATTTTTTTTTTTGTTCATAGTTAGTGGCTGGGTGAACAACTGTGTTTTTTTTAAATCATAATGACAACAGAAACTACCCAGATGACCCTGACAGCTTTTGGGGTAGTTGTGGATAAGGCTCTTTTTTTTCTCAGATGCTAAAGTTGCCCATTCTTCTTGGCAAAAAACCTCTAGTTCCAGCATTTTCTGATAACATGCAGCATTCATCTTTTCCTGAGCCTTTGTAGCTTACACATCCTCAAAACATCAGTGATCCACCTCCATGTTTCACAGAAAGAATGGTGTACCTTTCATCTTAGGCCTTTTTAACTCCTCTCCAAATGTAGCGTTTATGGTTGTGGCCGATAGGTTCAATTTTGGTCTCATCTCTCCAAATGACTTTGTTCCAGACGTTTTGAGGCTTGTCTCTGTGCGGTTTGCCGTATTGAAAGCGGGTCCTGTATTTCAGATGAAGTTATTTGTGGATTTTTTTTGCATCCCGAACAATTTTCCTGTCATTTATGGCTTTATATCAGTTTCTGATATAAAAGACACATAGACGCTCAACACAGAGAGGGTTCAGAACAAACTTTATTGAATAGTAGTGAATAGCAGACAGCAAGAAATCCAGACTGGGGCTGGAGCATAGGATTGGAGCTGGAACTGTAGTGCCGGACTGGTGCTGGAATTAATGCTGGAGCATAGGTAGGTACCGAGCTGGAGATCTGGCTGTAGTCCACACGAGGAACGATGAACAGGCAGGACTCGGCAGGACAAAAGCCAGTAGCAGAAACTGGTAGCAGGACCAGGAAGCAGGAACAGATAGCCGGACCAGGTTAGCAGGATCGGGTTAGCAGGACCGGGTACCACAGGATGTGCTCTTCTGGAGTCAGTAGAACAATCTGGCAGAGATGAGAAGTGAGCTGGCCGTTTAAGTGCAGAGCAGACTGATAAGGGAATAGGTTACAGGTGTGCTGACAGGTGTGAGTGATGACGGTGACAGTGAAGATTTGTCAGTGAAGAGTGAACTCTGTGGACTTTGACAGGATCACTGGATGAAAGATGCAAGGGTCTGTCAAGAGCCCAGAAACGTACTGACCTTTTATACACACACAATGATTACAAGCAAACAGATCACTGGTCAGGATGGTTATCTTTAGTAGCAATTCAAACCCATTTTGTGTCAACTTGTGTGCATGTTATCAGGCCAAAGTCACCATGTAAACCTTTGATCATTGTCATTTATAATAAATGGCTTCACCCAACTACTAACTATGAGTGAAATAAAAGTTTTTGTGTTTTATTCCTATTTTCTGAAAAAAACTGCTCAAAATAAATCACAAATTCTGCCAAGGTAACTTATGGTATGAGCATAAACGTATGTACCTCCACAAGATCCTCACCAATATCCAGTTCAGCAAGTTGTGTGTTATTTTCTTTGGGTTCAAACAGAATAAGCAGTCTCTCACAAGTTCATATTAGGTGAGACAAAACACTTTTATGCAATAACTCATGAGCAGGCAATAAGTTCAACTCCATAGAGTCTTTAATGTAATGACAACAAATGACCCGAGTGGAGTATCAACAACTCTACTAAAGGTCTGCACAACAAACTTGGGATTTTATAAATTTTTCTCATGACAAATTTACAATTGCTCCACAGGGGGACAGACGACCCCCTCCTTCAAGTGGAGACCAGCCTCCTAACCTTTCTCGGTTCCACAGTAACCCCTTGTACCAGGCACCAATGTCCTAATCTTCCCTTTTATGTGTGTGTGCATTAAACTAATCATGTTTTAAAACCATACACTCTTGACATTATGTTTTCTCTTTTCTTTTCATATGCATCTAGATGTGTTAATAGAACATCCCCTAATTGATTATAAACCATACAAAGGTTTAAACCATAAGGCATATAATATAGATGCATACATAAGGAAGTAACTGAGTACATGGACATAAAACACCTAACATCCAAAATATTACTGTCATAGTAATTGTCTATTATATATTATGCTCTCACTCCTGCTTTAGTTTATATGCTTATCCACATACAAGTATGACTTAATCCGATCCGTCTGTCAATCTCACGCTCCTTCCTTCCCTCACTCGTGAACAAGACCCCAAGATACTTAAACTCCTCCACTTGAGGCAGGAGCTCTCCACCAACCTGAAGGGGACAAGCCACCCTTTTCCGACTGAGATCCATGGTCTCAGACTTGTCCTCATCCCAGCCGCTTCACACTCGGCTGCAAACCGTCCCAGTGCACACTGGAGGTCCTGGCTTGATGGAGCCAACAGGACAACATCATCTGCAAAAAGGAGATCCTGTGGTCCCCAGAAAAGACTCCCTCTGGCCCCTGGTTGCGCCTAGAAATCCTGTCCATAAAGATAATGAACAGGACCGGTGACAAAGGTCTGACTTACTGCCGGCAATGTGAACCAAGCTCCTGCTCCAGTCGTACAGGGACCGAAAAGCCCTTAGTAAAGGGCCCCGGACCCCATACTTCCAGAGCACCCCCCACAGGGCACCACGAGGGACACAATCGAATGCCTTCTCCAGATCCACAAAACACATGTGGACTGGTTGGGCAAATGCCCATAAACCCTCCAGCACCCTGGAGAGGGTATAAAGCTGGTCCAGTGTTCCACGACTGGGACGAAAACCGCATTGTTCCTCCTGAATCTGAGGTTCGACTATCAGCCGCATTCTCCTCTCCAGTACCCTGGCATAGACTTTCCCGGGGAGGCTGAGGAGTGTGATCCCTCTGTAGTTGGAACACACCCTCCGGTCCCCCTTCTTGAAAAGAGGGACCACCACCCCGGTCTGCCAGTCCAGAGGTACTGTCCCCAACCGCCACACGATGTTGCAGAGGCATGTCAACCAAGACAGCCCCACAACATCCAGAGACTTGAGGTACTCAGGGCGTATCTCATCCACCCCCGGTGCCTTGCCACCAAGGGGCTTCCCAACTACCTCAGTGACTTCAGCTTGGGTGATGGACGAGTCCACCTCCAAGCCCTCGGCCTCTGCTTCCTCAGTGGAAGACATGTCGGTGGGGTTGAGGAGATCCTCGAAGTATTCCTTCCACCGTCCAACAATATCCCCAGTTGAAGTCAGCAGGTTCCCACCTCCACTGTAAACAGTGTTGGCTGGGCACTGCTTCCCCCTCCTGAGGCGCCGGACAGTTTGCTAGAATTTCTTCGAGGCCGACTGATAGTCTTTCTCCAAGGCTTCACCGAACTCCTCCCAGACCCGAGTTTTAGCCTCCACAACCACCCGCTTGGCCTGCCGGTACCTATCAGCTGCCTCAGGAGTCCCACAAGCCAACCAGGCTTGATAGGTCTCCTTCTTCAGCTTGACGGCATCTCCTACTTCCGGTGTCCACCACCGGGTTCGGGGATTGCAGCCACGACAGGAACCGGAGACTTTGCGTCTCTGAGTGGCTGCGTCGACAATGGAGGTGTAGAACATGGTCCACTCGGACTCAATATCTCCAGCCTCCCTCGGGATCTGGTCAAAGCTCTGTCGGAGGTGGGAGTTGAAGATCTCTCTGACAGGGGACTTGGCCAAACGTTCCCAACAGACCCTCACAGCACGTTTGGGCCCGCCGAGTCTGTCCAGCTTTCTCCCCCGCCATCGGATCCAACTCACCACCAGGTGGTGATCAGTTGACAGCTCCGCCCCTCTCTTCACCCGAGTGTCCAAGACATATGGCCGGAGGTCAGATGAAACAACTACAAAGTCGATCATCGACCTCCGGTCTAGGGTGTCCTGGTGCCACGTGCACTGATGGACACCCTTATGCTTGAACATGGTGTCCGTTATGGACAAACTAGGACTAGCACAGAAGTCCAATAACAGGTTCGGGTTCAGATCCGGGGGGCAGTTCCTCCCAATCACGCCCCTCCAGGTGTCACTGTCGCTGTCCACATGAGCATTGAAGTCCCCCAGTAGAACGACGGATTCCCCGGTTGGAGCACTTTCCAGCACCCCTCCCAGAGACTCCAAGAAGGTCGGGTACTCTGCACTGCCATTTGGCCCGTAAGCACAAACAACAGTGAGAGACCTATCCCCGACCCGAAGGTGCAGGGAAGCGACCCTCTCGTTCACCGGGGTGAACTCCAACACATGGCAGCTGAGCCGGGGGGCAATAAGCAAGCCCACACCAGCCCACTGTCTCTAACGAGAGTCCAGCCTCTCTCGAGGATTTGGGTTCCCGACTATCTCTAGTTGGTATCTCTCAACCTCCCGCACAAGCTCAGGCTCCTTCCCCGCCAGCGAGTTGACATTCAATGTCCCCAGCGCCAGATTCTGTGTCCAGGGATGGGGGCGCCGAGGCCCCCGCGTACGACTGCCACCCGAACCACATTGCACCGCTCCCTGACTGTTCCTCCTGCAGGAGGTGGGCCCATGGGAGGTCGGCCCCACATCGCTCTTTTGGGCTGAGCCCGGCCGGGTCCCCTGGGGACCCGTGGGACCCGGCCACCAGGCGCTCGCATACGAGCCCCAACCCCAGGCCTGGCTCCAGGGTGGGGCCTCGGTAGCGCCATACCGGGCGATGTAACGGTCCACCACGATAAGGTGGCGGTTCAAGTAGGGGATCTCCTGGTGCGTATTCTTTTATTTATTATTATTGTTATTTATTTGATTAACATATGTGACAAGATGGTTTCAAGACGGTTAAAATGTTCATTTAATTGATGTTTGGAACAACAGGGGCTGCTCGGTTTACTGCAAAACTCACAGTTGCTAGCATGGCGACAACAGGGCTTAACGATTGCACAACATAAACAAGTCTGTCTCTTTCATGACACAGTCAGAACCATCTTTAACTAAGTGTTCACCTGTTTGAGGCCCATCCTTGTCAGAGATATGTAATCTGTAATGATCTGTGTGTCTCTGCTGCAGCCACTTAGAGTAAAGACCAGGGGTTAACTTAAGGTCTGCAGACCAAATCTGGTCCTTTTGTGAAGTTCTTCTAGTCCCCACATTAATGGGGGACATTAACAGATTCTGGTTATTATTAATAAATAATAGGTAAAAATTCATAAAAGGTAACAGTTAATCAAATGAGAGTTGTTTTGATAAAGTTCTACTGTTTCGAGGAAAGATATGAGACCAGTGTTTGTTATTTGGTTTGATCTAAAGTGGTTTTAGTTCTCAGCTAAAGTCAATAAGAACTAATTATTGAAAACAAAATAATTAACAAGGTCTAAATCCATCAGAGACAGATTTATTGGGGATTTTAAGTAAACTTTGTTAATATCCACTCATTTAAAGTACCTAAACAAATTAAATTGTTTGTAAATGCATATATAATTTGATTTTATTTACGTTAACGTTACGTTATCATTAAAATTATTTTTTGTTCAGATTGATGAGAGAGATGATGGAGACAGCGTACAATTTAGAATGAATGGTCAAATGAACAAGCGATTGGCCCAAACCGTGTAGCTCTGTTGTAAACTCAGTTACTATTAACTGTATAGTGGTATCATCTGTAAATATAATAATTTTTAACTTAGTTGATACAAATCATTCATTTAGATCCAGAAATAGTTTTGCATAATCTATTGTGTCAAAAGCGTTTTGACGGTCTATAAATTGACAATTGCCTTTTTAAATCATCTAATTAGGAAATTTCCAGAATATTGTTTTATTTCCTTTAATGAAATATCTATAATATTTTACTTTTACTCTTACTTTATATTTTCTTTGTCATGTTATGTATACATTTGCTCCATACTGTCTAATACGGACTCTGTCTTACCAGCAGGCGCTCAATAAATTCAAGAAATCATTATGTTTTTGTATTTTTTACATGTTAATCTCAACCTAACAACCTCTCAACATATTCAAACAGATTATCAATTCAATATGTTCATGTTGTCCATCAAATTGGCATTCAGATTTTTGGCCACATAAAGAATGCACCCAACCACTTTTCTGGTTTCTGTTTAACATTAAGTAGCCATTGTTACGACCCAAGCCCCCCGAATAAGGAAAACAAAACTTGAGTCAAAAAACACTGCAGCTCTTTGTGGCTCAAGTCAGGGGATTAATGACCGGGGCAAGAACTGGAGCTCCCCCTAGTGTCTAGTACCGGATGTGCTTTCCCTCAACAGAAGTCCTTTCACAATACCATCACATAAACTGTCACTAAATAGGACACAACAGAATCATTAATACATTTTATAATCACACAAACCCCTTCAAAATTAGACGTCATCCCAATATCTTTACTCAACATAAGTGTTTGGGACTTGTGTGTAACCTTACTAAACAATAATAAACAGTTTGAGGCATTACCAACAACAATAGTAGTCTCCCGAATACATAAAGCATTCCTAAAGTACACTCCCGCATTCATTATTTACCAACAGACAACTATGTCTCAATGTGGTGTTATTAAGCATTAACAGTCTCATCACTTACGTGTATTGCTTGTTAACATGCTTTGTTACTTCCACATACACACGTGGACAAAATTGTTAGTACCCTTCGGTCAATGAAAGAAAAACTTTATTCTGACAAAAGAAATAATAAATAAAAATTCTATGAATGTTAACCAATGAAAGTCAGACATTTATTTTCAACCATGCTTCAACGGAATTATTTTAAAAAATAAACTCATGGAACAGGCCTAGACAAAATTGATGGTACCCCTAGAAAAGACTGTAAATAATGTGACCAAATGGACATGTTAATTCAAGGTGTGTGCACTAATTAGCATCACAGGTGTGTACAATCTTGTAATCAGTCAGTGGGCCTATTTATAGGGCTTCAGGTAGTCACTGTGTTGTCTGGTGACATGGTGTGTACCACACTCAACATGGACCAGAGGAAGTGAAGGAAAGAGTTGTCGCAGGAGAATAGAAAGAAAATTATAGACAAGCATGATAAAGGTAAAGGCTATAAGACCTTCTCCAAGCAGCTAGATGTTCCTGTGACCACAGTTGCACATATTATTCAGAAATTTAAGATCCATGGGACTGTAGCCAACCTCCTTGGACGTGGCCGCAGGCGGAAAATTGATGACAAATCAAAGAGACGGATTCAAGATTCAAGATTCAAGATTCAAAGTGTTTATTGTCATGTGTACAGACAGAAAGCATGTTTCCCTATACAATGAAATTCTTACTTTGCCGTCCACAGTAAAATGTCACACAATTAAGTAAAAAAAAAAAAAAAAAAATAAGACAAATATACAAGTAATAATAATGGAAGTATACCAAAAAAAAAATACAAATATACAAAAAGTGTAAAGTGTAGTAAGGTGAGGTAGTGCAGTTGTGATGGTGTAAAGTGACGTGTAAAGTAAAGTGACGGTGTAAAGTAAAGTGAGGTAGTGCAGTAGGTAAACAATTGTTTATGTAATGTTGTGATTGTGATTGTAGACTCCTATCTGCTGTTTAGGAGTCTTATGGCAGAGGGAAAGAATGAGTTCTTCATTCTGGAAGTCCTGCATTTCACACTTCTGAACCTCCGTCCTGAGGGTAGAAGTGTGAACAGACCATGTTGGGGGTGGGAGGGGTCTTTGAGGATGGAAGCAGCTCTTCTGTGGACCCTGCGATGGTAGATGCTCTGCAGAGAGGGCAGTGGAGTCCTGGTGATCTTCTGCAGTCTTCACCACTCTCTGCAGGCGTTTGCGGTCCATGACAGAAGTGCTGCCGTACCACACAGTGATGCAGCTGGTCAGGACACTCTCAATGGTGCAGCTGTAGAAGTTGCTGAGGATCTTGGGCGACATGCCAAACTTCCTCAGCCTCCTCAGAAAATACAGCCGCTGTTGAGCCTTCTTGACCAGCTGTGTGATGTGAGGTGTCCAAGTGAGGTCCTCATTGATGTGGACACCCAAGTATTTGAAGTTGCTCACCCTCTCCACTTCAAGCTCCCGGATGAACAGTGGCTGAGGCGTTCTCCTCTCCCTCCTCATGTCCACTATCATCTCCTTTGTCTTGTCTGTGTTGAGGGTGAGGTTGTTGTCTTCACACCATGACACCAGACTGGCCACCTCCCTCCTGTAAGCTGCCTCGTCACCGCCAGTGATGCGTCCTATCACTGCGGTGTCGTCCAGCAAACTTCAGGATGATGTTGTCCTTGTGAGAGGCGACACAGTCGTAGGTGTACAGGGTGTAGAGGATGGGGCTGAGTACACAGCCCTGTGGAGTACCAATGTTTGTGATGGTGCTGGCTGAAGTCCTATTACCAATCCTGACAGACTGAGGCCTGCCAGTCAGGAAATCTAGGAGCCAGTCACAGAGGGTGGGGTGCAAACCAAGTGTGGACAGTTTGTGGGTGAGTTTGTGTGGGATGACCGTGTTGAAGGCGGAGCTGTAATCTATAAAAAGTATCCGTATGTATGAGTCCTTGTTCTCCAGGTGTGACAGGGAGTAGTGGACAGCAGTAGCGATAGCATCCGAGGTAGATCTGTTGGGCCGGTAGGCATACTGCAGGGGGTCAATGGTGTCCGGTATGCTGCTCTGAATGTGGGCCAGCACCACTCTCTCGAAACACTTCATAATGATTGGAGTGAGTGCCACTGGCCTGTAGTCATTCAGGCAGGTGGGTGGGTTCTTCTTGGGCAGGGGGACGATGGTCGTGGTCTTGAAGCATGATGGTACAATGCGCTGGCTGAGGGATTGAAGATTGAGGTGAAAACATCAACCAGCTCGTTGGCACATGCTCTGAGGGCCCGCCCAGGAATGTTGTCTGGTCCTGCTGCTTTGCGGGTTGATCTTCCTCAGAGCTCTGTGTACCTGTGTTGTTGAGATGGTTGGTGGAGGGAGGGGGTTGGGTGAACCAGGTGTGTGTGAGCTCCCTCTCTGCAGTGTTGCTGGGAGCCTCAAAGCGGGCGTAGAAATTGTTGAGGTCATCCGGCAGGCTGTCTATTGTGGCGATGTTGTTGGTGGTGGTCCTGTAGTCTGTGATGTGCTGCAGGCCTTGCCACATCCGCCCTGAATCCGCAGTAGAGTAGAAGCTGTCCAGCTTCTCTCTGTACTGCCTCTTGGCCACTGTGATGGCTTTTCTCAGTCCATACTGCAGCAGCTTTGTACTCGTTCTCATTGCCTGATCTAAATGCAAGAGAGCGAGCACGCAGCATGTGACGTACCTGACTGTTTATCCAGGGCTTCTGGTTAGGAAACTTCCTGATTTGTATGGTGGGCACGATGTTATCAACACAAGTGCTGATGTACCCAGACACATACTCAGCATAATCCTGTACGCTAATGGAAGAGTCCTCCACAGTGGCTGCAGCTTTAAACACATCCCAGTCTGTCAGTGCAAAACAATCCTGCAGGGTGATCTCGCTCTCCGGGGTCCAGAGTTTGATCTGTTTGGTGACAGGGTGTGCTTGTTTCAGTCTTTGTCTGTAAACAGGGTACAGGAACAAAGAGATGTGGTCCGAGTGTCCGAAGTGGGGGCGGGGTGCAGCCCTGTATGCACCACGTATGTTGCTGTAGACGTGGTCAAGAGTGTTTTTATCACGGGTGGGAATGTCAACATGCTGGTGGTATTTGGGAATACAGTCCGCAAACTACAGTGGTTGAAGTCACCAGCAACAATAAAAACAGCGTCAGGATGAGCCGTTTCTAACGCGCTGATGACGTCATGGAGTTTGCTGAGTGCTGCTGCGGAGTCAGCACGCGGGGATGTAAACAGCGCCAAAAACACAGCAGTAAATTCCTCGGTAGATAATACGGACGGCACTTCAGCAGTAATAACTCCACATCTGGTGAACAGTGCTCGTCAACAGTCTGTATATCTTCGCACCACGAGTTGTTTACAAACACACACACCACCTTTAGACTTACCGGATGCAGCCGCTCGGTCGCCTCGGTGAAGGGAGTGGGTCTGTAGCTGAATGGCGTTGTCCGGGACCTTGTCTGAGAACCAGGTCTCGGTGAAAATCAGGCGCAGCACTCTCTGATTTCGATGGGTTGAAATCCTGGCTCGTAGCTCGTCCAATTTGTTTTCCAGGAACGACATTCGCTAACAGGAGGCTGGGTAGCGGTGGTCGGCTAGCGCGAGCTTTTAGCCTAGCATGAAGCCCTCCTCTTGCCTCGCTTGCGTCGCTGCCTCTCGAAGCACTCTCCTGGGGTCAGCGAACTCACTCGAGACCGGTGCTTCGTGGCCCCCGGGGTAAAAGTTTTGGTGGTATGGGCGAACAATGAGCTGCAGCTCCAGCGAAATAGAACCACTAAAAACAAAGTTTCGTGAGTTGGCGATGTCCAATAATGCCTGTCGGTTGTATGTTAGCAGTGCATGGCATTTGTGCACTGCAGAAAGAACGAAAAACACGAAAAACACACAAAAAAGAGAAAAAGTTCGAAATTTTTGAGCGGAGCGGGCAAACACGTCTGCCTCAGGGGGCGCCATGGTAATAATCGGATAATCCGTATGGTAACAAAAGAGCCCAGAAAGACTTCTAAAGAGATCCAAGGTGAACTCCATGCTCAAGGAACATTAGTGTCAGATCGCACCATCCGTCATTGTTTGAGCCAAAGTGGACTACATGGGAGACGACCAAGGAGGACACCATTGTTGAAAACAAATCATAAAAAAGCTAGACTGGAATATGCCAAACTACATGTTGACAAGCCACAATGCTTCTGGGAGAATGTCCTATGGACAGATGAGACAAAAATGGAACTTTTTGCCAAGGCACATCAGCTCTATGTTCACAGACGGAAAAATGAAGCATATCAAGAAAAGAAAACTGTCCCTACTGTCAAACATGGAGGAGGCTCTGTTATGTTCTGGGGCTGCTTTGCTGCATCTGGCACAGGGTGTCTTGAATCTGTGCAGGGTACAATGAAATCTGAAGACTATCAAGGGATTCTAGAGAGAAATGTGCTGGCCAGTGTCAGACAGCTTGGTCTCTGTCGCAGGTCATGGGTCTTGCAACAGGACAATGACCCAAAACACAGCTAAAAACACCCAAGAATGGTTAAGAGGAAAACATTGGACTATTCTAAAGTGGCCTTCTATGAGCCCTGACCTCAATCCTATTGAGCATCTTTGGAAGGAGCTGAAACATGCCGTCTGGAAAAGACACCCTTCAAACCGGAAACAACTGGAGCAGTTTGCTCATGAGGAGTGGGCCAAAATACCTGCTGAGAGGTGCACAAGTCTCATTGACAGTTACAGGAATCGTCTGATTGCAGTGATGGCCTCAAAAGGTTGTGCAACAAAATATTAAGTTAGGGGTACCAACAATTTTGTCTAGGCCTGTTCCATGAGTTTATTTTTTTAAATAATTCCGTTGAAGCATGGTTGAAAAGCCATGTCTGACTTTCATTGGTTAACATTCATAGAATTTTTATTTATTATTTCTTTTGTCAGAATAAAGTTTTTTCTGTGACCATTGTGCAGTTTTTTTTCATTGACCGAAGGGTACCAACAATTTTTTCTACGTGTGTATGTAGCTACTTGGTACTTATTATAGGTTGTTACACCATAATACACAACTTGTCATGCATAATACCATACAGAATACATGGCTTTACTGTATCACTTATTACATTTTAGCAAGTTTCAATGCATTACTGAAGTATTACCCATACATGACTCCCTGTTATACAACAGTCCATGCTACAGAAATACTGTAGTTCATATTCCTTATTATTAGGGGAATGTTCTTGTAGGAATGGTCATTATTGTGGTAGCTAAGTCATCAAGCATCGGGGAATGTCTATTACATTTACATTTACATTTATTCATTTAGCTGACGCTTTTATCCAAAGCGACTTACATTGTTCTAATGTAATTACCAGTGTTACAGTCACTGGAGGCAAGGTGGGTTAAGTGTCTTGCCCAAGGACACAACAACAGTATGAACTGTGGGGAGAGCGGGAATCGAACCGCCTACCTTCCGGTTGAAGGACGACCGCTCTACCCACTGAGCTACTGCCGCCTCTGTACCACATCTTAGTATTGCGACTGGGGATTATAATAGTGAAAAATATCCTTAAGTACCTTAAAAATGTCTCTGCTGCTTGTAGTCCACATGGTGAGTGCTGTTAAACTGATGGCCAGATATTGCAACAGAAGTGCTTACCCAGTTTATTGTAGATGGATACTCTTGGCGGACGTCTCTCTCTCCGTGGCCACTGAGGTGTCTGGTTCAGCTCACGGATGCTGGGGCACTATCACTGGTGGCTGCCTGACGAGGAGATGAGACTTCTTCCTGGACTGCTGTTGTGCTTTGACGCAGTGTCTCTCTCTGGATATGTTCTTGTTCCTCTCTTTACAGGACTGATCTCTGTTTAGGCACAAGTGTAGTTTCAACTTCACCTTGTTCAGTGTCTACAGGGTTATCATTACAGTTTTCTGGTGGCACTACTCTTTCATCAGCTTGACCTTGCACTGGTATTTGAGGCTAAGTTGGGCAGGAATAGTAGTACCAGTCATATTCTTCATCACTGCTTTCTTCTTGTTGTGCAGCAGTGTCTATTCTATGTTTGAGTTTATTTCTATTCTTTGTACGTGACACTTTGAGGGGTATTTCTAGCAGTAAGTGGTTACATGGAAGGACTAGATTACGATGTAGTATTTTACTGTCTCTGTTTTTATCTGGTTCCTGCACAACTTTAGGTTGGGAGGTCTTTATAGATACAATCTTCCCAATGGTTGCGTAGTTTGCCTGTCCCACCTCTAGGGGTCATGTTTCTCACAAGGACACAATCTCCTTCCTCCAGGACAGAACTATGTTTGTTTTCATGATTCTGCTTTCCTCTTTCTGATGATTTCTTTGGCTATTTTATAAGCTTCTTACATCTGACTTTTCCAGTTTTTCATTTACTGTTGCTGGTCTATTGATCCCGTTTCTTGTATAGTTTTGAAAATAATGTCTATAGGTAGTCTTGGGGCTCGGCCATAAAACAGATGACTTTGTTAAGTGACTTTTTCCAATTTTATATATATATATAGGTAAGGACATGGCCTTTCACACGGGGGGACCCAGGTTCGAATCCCCCTCGGGGTGCTATCCAGTGTGGGTCCTTAGGCAAGACCCTTCGCGCTACTGCCTACCTCATAATGATGAGAGACAATAAATGCTATGAGAAGCCGGCTCAGACGCCGTCAGGTGTTGGGGAACCAGAGCAAACAAGGTCTGTGCCAAATGGGCTACTGGAAGAAGACGGAGATGGGCGAGATGCGATAACAAGGCTCTGTTGGAATGCTACTACTCCAGTAACCCTAGTCAGAGGGGTTACATGAAGAGAATGTGGGATGAATGGTTACTACGAAACCCACAATCCAGGCTTACATCGAAGCAACTAGTAGCTCAGTGTTCCAACATCCACAAGCGGCAGCTGCTATCACAACTTGAGATTGACGAGATACAACACAAAAAATGCTACGGCAAGGGGGAGCCAGGACGCAAGGTCAGAGGGGAGCCAACAGGTGCTCGGAGATTGGGTATGAAGCACCAACAGTTGAAATAACGCTGAACGAGGCAGCGACTGACCTGAAAGACAAGATCATGGCGAGAATGAATGCAAGGCAACCCCGACGCCAATTACAACGGCTAAGTGAAGTACCATCAGAAAGTCTCCTAGAAGATGTGAATGCAGCATTGAGTGCGATCCCTACCACATCCTTCACTGAAACCAATGAGCTGCTATACACCTCCGCAGCAGTGATCCTCGAGATGCTTGGCTATAAGAGCAACCATGGGAGCCATGAGAAACAGTACCCACCATGGAACCAAAGGCTGGAGGCTAAGATCAAGCAGACACGTAGAGAAGTAAGCCAACTGACAGAGGCCAAGAAAGGTGCAATGAGAAAACCGGTACCCAAGAGGTACAACCAGATGCCCATACCTGAAGCACTTGAAACTGCCAAACAAAGGCTCCAAGCCTTGGCCAGCCGCCTAAAGAGGTACACAAGAGAGAACGAAGCCAGAAGAATAAACCGGCTGTTCGCAACTCAACCTGCAAAAGTGTACGCTCAATGGCAGGGTAATAACAGCAGAGCAGACCCTCCAAGGCTGGAAACTGAACAATACTGGAAAAGTATATGGGAGAGGAGGCATCACACAGCGATGCACAATGGCTGGTGGCTCTGAGAGAGGACCACAGCAACCTCCTGAACAGAATCCAGTTACCATCACAGCGGCAGACATCCAAGAAAGACTCTCAGGTATGAAAAACTGGACAGCACCGGGCCCTGACAGGATCCACACCTACTGGCTAAAGAAGCTCACTGCACTCCACGAGCGCCTTGCAGCGCAAATGAACCAGCTGCTAAGGGATGGGACGCACCCTGAATGGCTTACCGAAGGGCGTACAATCCTGATCCTGAAGGATCCCACAAAGGGTACAGTCCCATCCAACTATCGGCCAATAACCTGTCTCTCCACAACATGGAAGCTCATGTCAGGCATCATTGCGGCTAAGATAAGTGGGCACATGGATCAATACATGAGCAAAGCACAGAAGGGCATCGGCAAAGAAACCAGAGGAGCTAAACACCAACTCCTGGTTGACAGAACAGTCACCCAAGACTGCAGAACCCGACACACCAACCTGTGCACTGCCTGGATTGATTACAAGAAAGCATATGACTCAATGCCACACACATGGATCACTGAATGCTTTGAGATGTACAACATCAACAGGACTCTAAGAGACTTCATTGCAAACTCAATGAGGCTGTGGAAAACCACCCTTGAGGCCAATGGCAAGCCACTTGCACAAGTATCCATCAAATGTGGCATATACCAAGGAGATGCTCTATCCCCACTGCTGTTCTGCATAGGCCTGAACCCCCTCAGCCAAATAATCGACAAGACTGGCTATGGATACCGACTCAGGAATAGGGCCATCATCAGTCACCTCCTCTACATGGATGACATCAAGCTATATGCTAAGAGGCGGGACATCGACTCACTGATCCACACCACCAGGATCTACAGCTCTGACATTGGGATGTCATTCGGGCTTGAGAAGTGTAGTCGAATGGTGACGAAGAGAGGAAGGTAGTCCACACAGAAGGGGTCTCACTCCCAGAAGGAACAATAGCAGACATTGAGGATGGTTACAAGTACCTTGGAATACCACAGGCAAATGGCAACCTCGAAGAGGTAACAAGGAAAACAGCAACTGCCAAATACCTCCAACGAGTAAGGCAAGTCCTAAGAAGTCAGCTCAATGGTAAGAACAAGGCACGGGCAATAAACAGCTACGCCCTGCCAGTGATCAGATACCCTGCGGGAATAATAAGGTGGCCAAAGGAAGAGATACAGATCACAGACGTTAAGACACGAAAGCTCCTCACCATGCATGGAGGGTTCCACCCCAAATCCAGCACCCTGAGACTGTTCGCTAGCCGTAAAGAAGGCGGCCGTGGACTAGTGAGTGTGAGAGCCACTATCCAGGATGAAACATCCAAGATCCACAAGTACATCAAAGATAAGGCCCCAACAGATGACCTGCTCAGTGAATGTCTCAGGCAATGGGGAACAGAGGAAGAGGAGCTGGAGGAGGGACCATCATGGGAGGACAAACCCCTTCATGGGATGTACCACCGGAACATAACTGAAGTGGCTGATATCAAGAAATCCTACCAATGGCTAGAACGGGCCGGACTGAAGGACAGCACAGAGGCACTCATCATGGCTGCACAGGAGCAGGCCCTGAGCACCAGAGCAATAGAGGCCCAAATCTACCACACCAGACAAGACCCAAGGTGTAGGCTGTGCAAACAGGCCCCTGAGACAATCCAACACTTAACTGCAGGGTGTAAGATGCTGGCAGGGAAAGCATACATGGAGCGCCATAACCAAGTGGCTGGCATAGTGTACAGGAACATCTGTACGGAGTATGGACTGGAAACCCCGAGGTCAAAGTGAGAAACACCTCCAAAGGTGATAGAGAACGGCCAAGATCCTGTGGGACTTCCAGATTCAGACTGACAGAATGGTAATGGCAAACCAACCAGACATTGTGGTGGTGGACAAACAGCAGAGGAAGGCCGTTGTGGTTGACGTTGCAATACCAAGTGATTGCAACATCAGGAAAAAGGAACATGAGAAACTAGAGAAATACCAAGGCCTCAGAGAAGAGCTGGAAAAGGCTTGGAAGGTGAAAGCGACAGTGGTGCCTGTGGTCATCGGAGCACTCGGGGCAGTAACCCCCAAACTGGAAGAGTGGCTACAGCAGATCCCTGGAAGAACACCAGACATCTCGGTCCAGAAAAGTGCAGTACTAGGAACAGCAAAGATACTGCGCAGAACCCTCAAGCTCCCAGGCCTCTGGAGGAGGACCCGAGCTCGAAGGATGAGAGACCACCCGCGGAGGTTGAAGGACAAAGTTTTTTTAATATATATATATATATATATATATTTGATAACCATCATCTACAGAAGTGTATATATACACTTCTGTAGATGATAGTTATCAAATTTAGAGCCTTTTTGAAAAAAAACCTAGAAGGAGTAGCATTTTGCATGTTGGGTACGATTTAGGGGATTGTGCGTTCCAGCCATAATGGCAGACTGTTCCTGTTTGTCAGGGGGCAAAGCCGTAATAATAAGTCTTGTTTGCCTTGATGTGTATAACGTGTATTTTAGATTTTATGACTCTAGAACAAAAAAATTAACTTATTTTTTCAGGGTGCGCTGCAGAGCTCTCTTTTCATAGGTTTGTATGGGACCCACAAAAATAATCATTTTTGTCCAATCCTGAATTTTGGATAAAGTTTGGTGAGTTTTCCAGCACGTTCAGGGGGTCAAATTAGAGCTCACGGTTTATACAGACAGTGGCGCAAAAAGGGGGTATGCCGTATGTGGCGCATAGGGGCGCAGCACCTTGGGGGCGCCAAAGCAATGGTATATATAAAAAAAAATAATAATTACATTTTTTTTTTGTGGTATTTCCTAAATGTAGCTTAGCTGCTGTTATGCATTTCTAAATCATTTAGGTATTTCCTCAATACTATATAACATTTTAGAGGACTAACAGGCGTAGGCACCCTCATTAGATTTCATAAATAGAATTAATGGAATATTGTGAGTGGGCGTGGCTTGGGGGGGCGCCGTGAAAAAAAAATAAAGAAAGAGGGAAAAGGAGATGGCGTGTCAAGGTATGGGACTTGACTATCACAAGTTAAAATTGTAATTTAAAAAAATATATCTGTTAGGTGAGACTACAAAAACTACAAAGTACAAATTTTGTTATTTATTTATTTTGTGCACAAAAACTATTCTTGTCGCTTCATAAAATGATTGTAGAACCACTGTAGTGAGATGGGCTTTGTAACGACGTCCTTAGTGCCTTTTATGGGTTTTGAGAGAGAAAATAACAATGATGTCAATGAAGGCCTGTCTGAGCCATTGGATTTCAACAAAACTATCTTCATCTGTGTCTGAAGATGAACGGAGGTCTTACGGGTGATGAACAACATGAGGGTAAGTAATTAATGAGAATTTTCATTTTTGGGTGAACTAACTCTTTAACATTGTAGAATCGAGTCATTTTTCAAGTCTTGTACCACTCAGATCAAGGGAAGAATTTAAAAACAAACAAACACAAATAAAACTACAGACAAAAAAAAGGCTAGTGATCGCGGCTTGTGGGGGTGTAAATTTGGAAGAGGGCAAATGAACCGTCTGAACCGGGTTTCCCCTGTTCTTGTGTAGTTTGTGTATTACACTTATTTAACAAGGGAAAAAAAACATACATGAACACAGAACATAAAAGAGCAAATGAACAAACAAAACACAGTCCAAGGGAACAAGAGAAAGAAAATTATTACATCTAGTCCACAGCACCAAGGTTAAAGTAGCGCCAGCTCAAAAGAGACACTATTTTAGTTTAGTTTGAGGTCGCATTTCCCATGAACTCTTGTACCACCAAATCCAGCTGCACAAGTAGCAAGTAGCTGTGGCTGAGCCATGGCTATAGGTTTGGCTATTGTCTGACAGTACACAAGTGTTAAAAAGACAAAAAGTACAACCAATGAGTGAAAAATGAAGAAATCTTGTGGGATAAATGTGTTATTTATAATCTTGCATTTACAAGCACACACTTTATTGAGGCCTGGGTGACATCAGCCACGGAAGTTGCCAGAACAACCAGCACTAGCCAGGTGACGATAGTGACAAAGGTGCGCCATTAGACAAATGCCTCCCACGTGACACATGACCACATTGGGTAACTTAGAGTCTAATCAAAGTAAGTGCAAGTGTGGCATGACCGCGTTGAGCAGATATGTTTTAGATGCTTAAGAGTCTGTATAAAAGTAATAGCCAACTATGCCACCCTGGGAATTTCACCCAGAGAATATTATGGAAACAAGGACACACAGGTTCACTCACTGATAAAGGAGACAAGATTTCAGTTTTTTACAAAACAACTAAGATTTATTTATGTTGAGTGGCAGAAAGAACAAATAAAACCTTTATGAAGTAAATAAGCTGTTAGATTTATTACAATAATAAAATACCAATTCTAAAAAAATGGTTAAAATAAAAGAGCTACGTGAATTCAAAGGGCTGAGGCTTACCAGTGAGGGGAAGTGTGAAGAAGGAGGCTACATCCAGTGAGAATTAGGGCACCCAAAACACACGACACACACACACAAAAATGGGCAAACCAAAGAACTCAACTGGAGCACCACCACCAGGGGTCACCCCTACCACCACATGAGACCTCAGCAACTGAAACAGAGATGGTAAAATCATTCACATTTCACAGTACTTAAACAAACAGCTCACACCACAATCAATACAATTCATAGACACTCCCCTTGTACAGGGCAGGGGGTTCACTCCAAATTAATCATAAAACAGTCCACTGGTGATGCCAAAGAACAAATAAACCACAGCGAACAGAAACAGACAAAACAAAACAACAGCTAAGACTAAACAGCAGGTAAACAGAAACAAAAACAAAACAGCTGCCCGTAAACAGCAGTGAACAGCTGCTAAACAAAACAGCAACGAACAGCAGCGAAGAAACAGCTGCCAGTACACAAAACAGCAACGAGTCCACAAAAAGGGGGAAGCAGTTGGCTAGCTAACTCGCCAGAGCTGCAACGGAGTGTAGGGTGGTTTCACGGGCAATGGAGTACGTAACTTTGCGCTGGTCATTTAGCCTGTGACGGCGCTGTATCCGCCCAGGAGAACGCAGACAGCTGGGGCCTAAACAGATGCCCAGACCAGAACACTCCCAGCGGTTCAATCTGAACGATGGAAACAGAAGGAGGCCTACGTGGCTGTTTAACAGACACCGGAAGCGTAGCAAAGGGGTGTGGCAGAGAGCGAACTACCGGTAAGGAAGCGCTTTTATCGGGAACCTGGCTAAGTGCCTCTTAAAGGCACAGTGCGACTGGTGCTGCCACATTCTACACACCCCACCCCGACGACGACCCGACAATGACCTTTAAAAAAAAAAATAATAACACCAGGGCCTAAACAGGACAGACACTGCATTAGATTGGGGATCAGCTGAACTCGCAGCCCCACGTGCTGCACCCAAGGCTTGTCGTGGGAGATGCAGATACTGCAGATGGACCTGCAGTAGCACGTGTAGTCCTCCTTACAGGTAATTTGTGGCTTTGGCTGGAGGAAAGGACAGAAGGAGGACTAGTTGGTGCAGCAGGTGGAGGTTGAGTGCCAATAGTTGTAGTCTGAGCCTGGGAAAGAGCATTTGACGGTGGCACAGGCTGGGCGTCCATTCTCAGGAATAGGTCATCGGAATAAGAAGCCTCATCGTCTGAAAACGAATAGGATGATGATGAATCACTAGCTGGAATGGCTACAGGGAGTCCACCATTGGCCACTGGCTTTAACAAAGAACGGTGGACTGTCTTGACTCTAGTTGAGTTGTCCGCTGTGGCTCTTAGGACTTTGTACACTGTAGAGCACCACCGGTCCTGAATTTTGTTACGACCCCGCAAATTTGTTTCTCAAAGTAGGACATGTTGACCTGCACACGGGGAAGGGTCTCGGACATGTCGGTCATTATTCCTCTTCCTCCGGTCAGCAGCAATCTTCAGCTGCTCCCTGACCTCGTTAAAGGCGAACTGTACACGGGTCTGGTGCTCAACAATCCACTCATGGACCCCCCGGGGTTCTGCTACACGACCAAGCAGAAAGACCATTGGGGGCCTGGGTTGTTGGCCAAACATAAGAAAAAACGGAGATTCTCCCGTGGACTGATGTGGAGTAGTGTTGTAACACAATACAACTTGGGGCAAATAAGCAGTCCAAGCTCTCTTGTGAGTACTAGGGAGAGTACGCAGCAGGTTGTGGAGTGTTCTGTTGAATCTTTCACACTGCCCATTTCCAGCGGGATAATAGGGGGTGGTCCTTGACTTTTCAATCCCATAGAGGCGACAAAGCTGCTGGATTAAAGAACTCTCAAAATTCCGCCCCTGATCGGAGTGAATCCGTGCCGGTACACCAAACTTCAAGAACCACTCCGTCACCAGGACTTAGGCCACAGTAGAGGCACGTTGGTCTTTTGTGGGAATGGCAAGTGTGTATTTGCTGAAGATGTCTGTGAGGACAGGCACATTTTCTTTACCATCTTGAGCTGGCTCAAGCACAGTAAAATCCATTGCACAGTAAAATCAATTGCAAGAAATTCATTGGGCACCCATGCAGGTGCGAACAGTGGGATGAGTATCTTTTGCTACTTGCTACGACATTCCAGGCTAGTAACATCTGGCCCTCAGAAGTGCTAGTGTCCGGTCCTCCTTCAATGGTGCTGGCAGTAACAGCTGCAAACTTTCTTCCGCACCATCTGGGCAGCGTATTCGGCGGTAGAGCATCCCGTCCTTCTCCATCAGACAACGCCAGTGCCTCAGGAGTGCCAGTACCGCTGAAGGTAAGTTCTTGCGCCGTAGATAGTTTGGTCGCTGCTTGCGGGCCCAGAAAGTCTACAACTCCTGCAACATTGGGTCGGCACGCAAAAGTGCCCGCATGTCCGAGGTGGTGCGCTCAGGCAGAACTGTGATGGCAGCTTGAGTTGCCTCGCTCCATGAAACCATTTGTCGCAAGGACTCTGGCAGACTACCCCCAAGGGCAAGCTCTGCAGCTTCCTGTGCAGTGGGCAGGTGCTGACGTGACAAGGCATCAGCATTTCGATTACTTCTGCCTGAGCGATACTTTATTTCAAAGTCAAAAGAAGCAAGTTGGGCAGCCCAGCGATGTTCCGTGGCAGTGGTCAGGTAACTGAGAGGGTTGTTGTTGGTGTAGACCAGGCATTTGTGTCCCAGCAGATATTCTCGGAATTTTTCCGTCATGGCCCATTTCAGGGCCAATAATTCCAGTTTCATGGAGCTCTATAATTATCTATGTTGCGCTCCGTTGGTCTCAGTCCACGGCTGGCATAGGCGACTGTCCGCACCACTCCATCCTGCTTCTGGGATAGAACCGCTCCCAGGCCACCAAGACTTGCGTCTGTCTCCAAGATGAAAGGTAGGGAGAAGTCGGCATAGGCGAGCACTGGTGACGTGATTAGCCTAGTCTTCAGCTCCTCAAAGCTTCTCTGGCACTCCTCCGTCCAGCCACAATTGATGTCCTGCTTTGGCCTGTTCTTCGGTTTGGTACCTCCCATTTGTCCCATGAGCCAATGGAGAGGAGTCGCCAGCTTAGCAAAACCCTCCACAAACCGCCGGTAGTAGCTGGCAAATCCAAGAAAATCCGTAGCCACACCCTGGCTGGAGATCACATGGCCCAGATATTTGACCTCCTGCTGAAAGAAGGAGCACTTGGACAGCTTGTCTTTCAGACCCTGTTGTTGTAGGCGGCCAAGGACCACCCCCAGGCGCTGCAGATGCTGCTCAAATGAAGAACAAAACACAACAATGTCATCGAGATACAATAATAATGACTTTTGTTGGGCACCAAAAATGCGCTGCATCAGCCTCTGAAAGGTACTGGGAGCATTGCAGAGTCCAAAGGGCATCCTATTCCACTCGAAGAGGCCGAATGGTGTGCAGAAGTCAATTTTAGGGCAGTCCTCCGCTGCAACAGGCACTTGATTGTACCCACTGGCCAGATCTAGCGTTGAAAACCAGCGAGCCCCAGTGAGGGCATCAAGGGACTGTTCTATGCGAGGCAGAGGAAAGGAGTCCTTCCGTGTCTTAGTGTTCAATTGCCTGTAATCGACACACATGTGGAGGCTACAATCCTTCTTTCTTACCAGCACAATAGGGGATGCATAGGGGCTGCTGCTCTCTCTGATCACCTGAGAACTGAGAAGCTGGTTGATGTGTTCTTTGAGGGCCTCGTAGTCTGATGGGGGAACCCGCCTGTATCGCTGTTTGACAGGGACATCGTCAACAAGAGGGATGTTATGACTGATGAGGTTAGTGCATCCTAGGTCACCTTCATGTGCAGCAAAAACAGAGGTGTATTCTTTAAGCAAAGACCTTACCCTCCCCTGGTCATTGCTTGGCAGCTGGGACAAATCAACAGCCTCAAGTTGGTCCTGCACAGTTGGGGCCACCGCTTGAGAATGTACATTTGCTGTGTGAATAGGTTCCTCGGTCACACCTGCAGGCAGACTGACGACATTTACAGAATGGAGAGTACCCACGACAGTACGTGGGTTAGGGCTGTAGTAATCGAATATTTTAGTAATCGAGTATTCTACCGAAAATTTTATCGATTAATTGAGTAATCGGATAAAATGTACTGTAAACACGGTGTAAAATGTGTTTTTACTTAATTAAAGTGCAATATTAAATATGCAAGAGAAAATAAGACTCTAGGTCTCATTTCCTTTTTTTAAAGAAAAATGTAATTATTTTTTTAAATGCATAGAATGCAATGCATACATCAAAAATAAACATTTAGTTATTTAAGTAACAATTAAAATAAAGTTAATTTAAGTGCCATTCATTTGGGGTTTTAAATAAAGCATTTTCTGAGATGCAAAAACAAATAAAATTAATTACTTTCAAATTACTTTTTAAAGTATCAAAACTAAGGCATACATTAAATTATTAATAATAATAATAATAATAATAATAATACAAAAACACTGCCTTTAAGTCATGCAACTTAACTTTCAGAACTAAAAGTTAACTAAACAATCTGAACATAAGTCTTCTTGGAATGCTCTCTGAAAACTCAGCTTGCTCAGTGGAACATGAAGTAGCTGTCCGCACATCTGTTCATACGAATCTGTGATGATTTACTGAAAAAGAGGTGAAAAAATAATTATTGATATTTATTACTAAGTAAGCTATAATATCATTATTATACATCAAAGTTCATGGCTGTGCATTTATAAATCCTATTCATGGCAATCAAACTAAATACTTGTGAATACTAGAATAATTTGTTTTATGGCTGCTCGATATTGAAGAAAAATGTGATATGCGAAAACTAGCAAGATGCAATGTTCGATATACAATCATTGGATAATGTTTGAGTGTGTAAAATAAATTTAAATGTATATTTAAAAACTGTAAATGATATAACCAACATGCACGTTTTCACATTATAAAGAATCTAGTATATTTCATCGTAAAAGCCAATCACAACTTTTTTTTGCAGTAAATTAAGTCCTTTGGTAGCTGTGGTATAGCTAAACTGATGTTAAATAATCTGTTGGTGTAACGGCCCCTCCGCATCCGCGTGCGGTTTCTTTTCACAAAATTGTACTGCCCGTCGTGGGTTGTCCATTACATAGTTAACATACTTGATTTAACAGCCTTCATCTTTACTAGCAATCACATTTATTTAATGCTGCATTGAATTTACCTTGTCCAGGGTGACGGTGCTCCGGTCTATGAGTAGAGTGGATGTTTTCTGTTGCTAACCCAAACCTTGGACAGTTTGAGTCGTTTTCTCCTGTTTGTTTCTTTGCTCATCGCTATTGTTATCAATCCCGTACATTTTGCAGCTCACGCGTGCAGCGCACCCTCAAATCAAAACACTGCTAACTCCTTCCGTCTCTTTCCGCTTTGTGGGTGACGTAAACGCGCTGTGTCACATAAAAAAAATCATTGCGAAACAAACTGACGTGAGCGTAAAAATAAATTAAAAGAAGCTTCGAGGCAGAGGAATTTGCCTCGAATATTTTTTGTAATCGAGTTACTCGAGTTACTCGAGGAATCGTTTCAGCCCTAACGTGGGTACAGCAGCACGTCGGTGGAGCCTACATTAACAATTGGTATGTAGGCTGTGCCATGCACCGCACGGACAAGAGCAGGGGAGGCGATCAAATTAGCGGGCAGGCCCGCCTCGAAGGGCTTTAACAGAACAGTAGTGTGAGAAAACTGTGCGGAACACGTAGCAGCAACCACCTTCATAACCCCAAAGAAAAAACATATTTAGAAAAGAAGTAAATGGAAAGAAGAACAACACATCTGTAAAGCCTTGAGAGACTGTGGATACCCTAGATGGACATTCAACAAAACCAAGAGGACACAGAAACCAAACGCAGGGACTAGAGACAAAAGGGAAGGGTGTAGTTATCCCTTATGTGTCTGGTTTATCTGAAAAACAAACAGAATAATGTAGTTTATGCAGTTCAGTGAAGAGTGCAGTGACAGTTATGTTGGAGAAACAAAACAACAGCTTCACAAGAGGATGTATCAGCACAGAAGAGCCAATCCTGGAGGACCTGAGTCTGCAGTCCACCTCCACCTCAAAGAGAAAGGACAGTCCTTTGAGGACAGCAATGTTAGAATTTTGTCCAGAGAGGCCATTTTTGTGAAAATGGAAAAGCGGAGGAGGTGGCCTTTCATGTGGCCTAGTGTTGTGGGTTGTGTCTCCAGTGTGTTTAGTTAGGGCAGCTCAGGGTGTGTGTGAATGACAGTGAGCGCATGCGCGTATCTGAGGAGGGTGCGCCCTCCCTTCCCTAGGTGAGTTCCCGCGGAGCAGCGGAGGAGTGTGTGTGAGAGGAAGACAGTGACCAGTGTGCAGCTAGAAATGTGTGATGTATTCATGTGCAGCCGGCAAACAAATAAAGCATCGGAAACGGCGACCAGACGGCTCCTTGTTCTTATATGCCACCATCACACTAAACAGCGTGAAGTTTAGGGAGTTAACCCCGGGAGGAGAACTTCCGGCCCTGGAGAAGACGGATCTCCCCTGTATCTCCCAACCACGGTTAGGAGACAGAACAGGAGAGGTTAACACTAGTATTTAGATCAGTGTTTTAAATGAAACTTAAATCAAAAGCGTTTCACCTTAGAACAACAACCACAACACCTGAATAGAACAGTGTCACTAATGACTCTCCTGAGCCTTTAACGACTCAAATCAGGAGTCACACTGTCCTTTCAGAGCTAACGACTATGAGACCAGAACAACCTGGTTCCATCCGGTTTGGTTTCAGGTGAAACTTCTCCCTCTAGAGATATAAGCTCAGCTCTCTTACAGTTGATCTCAGAATTAATAAAGTCTCTTGGCATTAGAGACAAAACCTTGAAAACTGTGTCCAGATGCTTTTGCTTTAACCTTTTCAAGATGACCTGGGTGACTGAGAATCCTCACAGATATAATTATTATGGTTTCCTAAACCATTTTTTTTTTTAGTTTCTCCTGACCCTGATGGTGGGTCTAAGGACAGGGATGTTATCTAGCACAGCGGATTCGTCTATTTGTTTGTTTATTTGTTCTAGGGATGGGCTCGAATATTTGAATATTCAAATATTTGACCTGCAATACATATTGGAAAAAATGAAAACACTATTTGAATTTTGCTGATTAATTAAATTAATTCATTTTAATTATTTTATTTTAAATTTTTTTGCTGGCTAAAACTGGCAGTATTTTTGTTAACTGCGGTAAAATAAGTCCATGTGGTCCACAGTCATGTGATGAAACGGCAACACAGAGATCAGGAGAAGAAGGCACAGGCTCTGTGTCATGGTCCAGGAGCAAGGTCTGTTGTCTGAGTTCACAGAGATAATCAAACTCAGACTATGGTGTATTCGTGGAGTTTGGGTCTTAACCGTATTAAAGACAGAACAGAATATAATGCTAAACCTGACTAATCCATAGTGTTAAATTATAATAAACTTGGTAAATTAGCTTAGTAATAATTGATTCATTTAGAAATATCAACGGTTGTTGACATCTTTATGTTAAAAAGATGTCAACACAACAAAGTAAGTAAAACATGGAAAACTGCACATGAACATTATGCACATGATGGGGAGAAACAACTGACAAACTGGAGCCAGTGGCATGAGTATCACTTGGCTGTCACTTGTCCTGTTTTTTGTTTCCGTGTGTTATTCTGTGTCTCTGTCGGACTCTGGAGCTGCTCAGAGCTGTGTGCGACCTTAAACCCGCAGCAGTAATGCGACAATGAACTGCATTATGTAGGTGTGTCTGATTTAGAGAAATTAGAGAAAGTAAGTAGTTTACAGCAGTTAAAATTTTAAATTAAAATGGGACTTAGGAAATAATTCCAATTTCTTGGAACACTCACAGCTAAACATACTGAAAGAGCTGCCCAGGGTCACCCATCTGTTCTACCTGTATGTACAGCACAAGCCGCACACACAGGATGATTCTGTGGGAACTAAAACGGCAGCAAACAACGTCACTGCATGCACGTCAGCAATATCTTCCAGTGATTTAATTAAAAATTATATACGTATATGATTTTGAACCCTGTCCCAGCTGCTTTGAGTCTGAACAGCTTCGGTCCATTTGCATTGGCAATACATTAGGGGTACACCATAATAGGTTTTCTTGGACTGTGCACTACTCATGTGTGAAGACAGGAATCTCCAAGTGGAAGTTTGCAGGAAGTCCACAACCACAACCAACCAATAGATACACAACCAGTATCTCCTGTTCGACTCGCATCACCCCTACAACATAGAGCTCAGAAGGAAAATGGAGAGAGAAACACACATCCAGAAAGCCCTAAAAGCTTGTGGATATCCCAATTGGGCATTTGCCAAATCCAAGAGTAGGTACAACTGAACAGAGTGAAGACGAAATAAAAAAAATTTGTAGCTGGCCAAGAAAACTCAAAAGAATTTTCAACAAAGACAACATCCCATTACAATTCTAACCCGGCAACATCCTCTGTCAAAGACTGTTCCTTTTGAGTTTGTCTTGGGGAAAGGGCCGCAGCGTTGCAAGAACAGAAAGGACAAAGACACTGCAACAATATAATTATGACCACACACAACCACAGACATGTTCCTCTTTCCACTTTCCCGGAGGCTGTGGGAACCCTATTGGGTTCTGTGCTGAAGAGTCCTGATGACTCCTAGCTTATGCTGCAGAGAATGCTGGGAGTCAAACAAGAGGTAAACTTCTACTAGTGTAAAAAAATTACTATTGAGGATCAGCGGCAAAAACAATATCAAAATGTAAAAAGCTGCTGTCCCAGGCAGGTTGCTCCTGCAGCTCAAGAGAAATGGTGGCTTTTATGTTAAGTGTCTTAAGTCAAATTTAATGAAATGAAAGACTGATGAGGACTTACTCTACGGCAGAGATGGGTCTGGATTTACTGGAGCTCAGTTCTTGAGTGAGTGAATATTCGATGGATTGAACACACGGTTCACATTCACCAGATTGATCACACTTCCGATCACATCAAGTGTAGGCAGCAGAGGGAACACCTCCTGTATCAGCTCAGTAACATATGAATGTTACATTAGAGAGGGGGTTAACATGAGCATGCGTCACCAAACGCACTATTAAGCAAAGCAACATGTAACTGCCCAGAGGAAATATAAAAATACAAGGTTAAGCCTACTGCCTGAGGTCGCAATTTAGCCTCGCTACTACGGGAGATAAGCGGGCCGAGCCGAGCCCGGAGAGGGATACCCTGACCCGCTGTAGACCCGAGGTCAGAAGGAGGAAACCGTGTACAACGCTACAGAACTGATAAGTAAAGGAATGTGTCCAGCCAAATCTCCTGCATGCTGTGTGATTTTTATAAATATTTGTGTGGTTAGCTGGTGTATGAGTGTCTTTTTAGCTTGCTTCTGTAGCGGAGTGACCGGTATTGGGAGGACAGCCGGAGTCGCAGGGGACAACGCAGGCTAAAACCGCTCCGCTCACTCCACGTTTGGATGCGAGAGGGCGCCTGGGCGTTGTCTGGCCCACCGGAAACACAGGCCTGCCCGATAAGACTGGTTTTAATTAGCCTAATGGACAGGAGGAATTCCCTTCTTTTAGAAAACCTGTTGTTTTTTTAGACTGCCTACCTCTGTAGTCGGCCTTTTTAAAACTAACATCTAACAACTAACTTTTTATCAATTATTTATTCAAGATTTTTATTACAAATAAACGGCTTGTAAACCTCGCCGGCATCTGCTTTTCTGTGGTACACTTAGTGATCGAAAAGAACCTTGGATTAAGACACACACAATGTGTCACTTACACATTCACAATGTGTTGGTGATAATCTCTGTAGGACAGCAAAGTGGCTGACGTGGTAGCCTAGCACCTCCACTGTAATTGCTTAGATTAGAAGTAAGTGTGGTTTTCTTCAATATGAAGTCTCAGACTTGGAGATATCTAAAGAAAAGGTTTTTGGGAAGATTATATTTACCCTGGATCTGTTCAAAAGAGCACAAGGACGACCCCACAAACGCAGCACACATTTTCCTGATCCCCTTGTGTGTCCTGCCTGGTTTATTATTACAAAAACTTTACAGATTGAATTTTTTATTCTTACAGGACAGAAGGATAAGTAACAAAAAGGTTGTTCAATAAACCTCAGAATGATGCCAGCTGATAGGAAACTCAATAATGAGCAGTGTTAACAGTGAGGAGACTGTAGCCTGACGGTGTCTCAAAACTCAGATAATGCCATCAGTGTCTGAATCCCATGCTCTCTTTCAGGGTCCCGGACCATAAACACATCTGCATGTTCATTGTCTTTAATAAGCATCTTGTTTAAGTCCAACAGCACAAAAAAACTGTACTTCTGCGGAGGCGATGTTAAGATAATATATTTTTATAGTATCCCTACACACAATGCCACTGTACAGCCTGTTGTATCTCTTCTAAGAACAGCTATGTCTGAGTTTAGTTTTAAGTTAAGCATAAAATGTTGTTTGCATTATTTTAATCTTGCCATAACTAATTTCTGATAAAACATGCCAGACCAACACAGAAAAAACATTTAATTTATTCCATTTTGTTTCAAACAAGATGAAAAGGCACACAGTGTTTCATAAATACCAAAATGATTCACACAGACAAGAAATTACAAATGATCAGCAGAAATAAGACTCAATCAGAGGGAATCAATGGAGACAAACCCTTAACCACACTTCCTCTGAAGAATCCACACTCAGCCAAACCAAGTCCCCCCTGGAGCCCCCCCAGATGGTTGTGGAGCAAGTTTATCTGACAGAGTAGGCTTACATTTTGATCCAGCCTTCAAACATCAAAAATACAACATTACAAAAGAAAATAGAGCTTTGAACCCTAAAACCAAATGTTTAAAGCATTTGCTTTTTTAAAACTGTTTTAATTATAATAAAATCTCTTTGGTGCGTCCAGTTTTTAAGGCAGTTGTGTCCCACTCTGGATGTACAGCCTGGAGGCAGAGGGAAAGTACAAAACATCAGTACTGTTCTGCTTTTACCGACTTTCTGTTGGATTATTAAGAGTAATGAGTCCAAAAATCTGTCGACAATAAAATAACTGACAAGAGGCATCAAGTCAAGTGACTACTGTTGAATTTATTCAGGATTTAGATAGATTTGCATGTTTGCATATTTTGGTGTATTGTTCTGCAGCGTTGTGTTTCCATCTGCTTTCAACAAGGGCTGAACATTAGCTTTAATCTGCCAGACTGCGCACTTTTGATCTGATAATGAACTACAGAGATGATCTGGGCTGTGTGAGAGTGTCAAAAGGAGAGGATTTTAATCAAAGTGTAGGACACAGGCCTGGCTCCCACTCAAACATAACCATGGCACATGAAGCTGCGTTGTTTTTATGTGCTTGGGTTTTTAGGTCCAGCTGCCGTTATTCAAGATGCCCCCGTTTGTCCAGGGGCTCTACACTTCAGTGGTCAAAGTGGTCAGTGCTCCTTCAGCCTGCGAGAGAAACAGAAAGCATCAGTTAGTGTGTTTTTTGGTTCTTGTGTGAGATATAAATCATATAATTATGGTGAGAACATCTGAAATGTAGTTGTCATTAGGTAGAGCCAAACAGTGCAGCAATAAACAGTAGAAGATGGTGAGCAGCGCCATTTGCCTATTTGTTCCTGTACCTCACAAGTTCTGCCCGAGTGAACTACACAATTAACTTTATCAGCATTTTCTATCAGCAAGAGTACAGTAATCCTCTGACTCTGTCTAAAAGAGTATTTGTAATTTTTCACCCAAATAAGGAATCTTTGTGGCTCACTCAGACAGACAGCTTTGGTAACCAAAGCAGTACGGGACACATTTGACAATAAAAATATGCCCATCATCAGGAGCTGGGCATTTATAATGTTTCAGAAAATTATGGTTAATCTCTCTGATCTGGGAACCATCATCAGTATGTTCTTCTGAGAACGCAGAGTATACTGTTGTTGATTTTTACACATGTATGTGCAGAGGTAAGATGGGAGGAGCCCAAGAATACATTTATAAATGAAAGTCAACAAATGAGACCACCTGCGAACATACAGGGACGGAAACTCAGCTGCAGCAAACAATGTACAATGATGAACACGATTTCCACAGCCAGTCATAAAACGTAAAGCACAATGATAAACAGTGTCCAGCTTTTTTAAAAGACGGTCCGATGCATTCATAAAAAGGAGATTGTCGTAATCCAATAAAGGTAAAAAAGTTGCAGAAATTAAACGTTTCCTTGTATAAACAGAGAAAGATGATTTGTTTCTGAAAAGAAAACTGAGCTTTAGCTTCAGTTTACGTACAAGATGCTCAGTATGTTGCTTGAAGAACATATTTTCATCAATAACAAAGCCTAAATACTTATAAGAGACCATTTGGATTTCTTTTCCTTCTGCTGTTTTTATTTTATGGAGCTGAGAGGGTAGCTGTTTTCTATTTGAGAAAACCATAACTTTAGTTTTGTTTGCATTTAACACTAGCCTCAGCTGATTTAGATGAGACTGAACTGCATCAAACGCAGACTGTAAGAAATCAAAGGCTTGTTCAATTGAAGGAGAGGAACAATAGATAACTGTGTCATCAGCATAAAAGTGAAAAAAAGCATTTGACACATTTTTACAAAGATCATTCACATAAATAGAAAACAGCAAAGGCCCCAGAACAGAACCCTGGGGTACTCCTTTAGTTACTGAAAGAAAGGAGGAAGACATGCCAACTACACACTGAGTTCTACCTGACAGAGAGTTAGAAAACCAGACAACAGCAGTGTCAGACAGACCAATTTTATGAAGCCGATTTAACAAGGTCACATGATCAACAGTGTCAAAGGCCTTTGACAAGTCAATAAACACTCTACAAAACCTTTTACAATCAAGAGCCTCAATGATATCATTAACTACTTTAACTGCAGCAGTTATTGTACTGTGTAATTTTCGAAAACCAGATTGATTGATTGATAAAATTTCATGAACCTCAATAAATTTTTTAAAATCTGTTTAGCAACAATTTTCTCAAAGACCTTTGCCAGTATACATAACTTTGATATCGGCCTGTAGTTATTAAGATCGGCCGAGTCCCGTCCTTTCAACAAGGGAAGAACAAAAGCAGACTTCCAGACCATAGGGATGACATTGTTTAAAAGGCTAAAGTTAAAAAGTTTTGTCAAGGGTTCAGTTATAAAATCTTTTGACATTTTAAGAAAAAAAGGATCAAGATTGTCTGGACCTGCAGATTTGTCTGTTTCCAGCTCTTTAAGAGCTCTGTAGACCTCTGCCTCAGTCACTGGTCTGAAAACAAATGAGCCAATGGAGGAAGGTAATGGAGGGGACGATAAATACCCTTTTTGTTCAAAAGTTTTGGTAATTGGATTGAATGTCTCATATGGAAAACCTGATGAAACAAAATGTTTGTTAAAACAATTTAGTATTTCAGATTTATCTGTGAGAATAAGTGATTTTTTTATAATGCATGTTGGGAGTTCATTGGTGTATGAAAAAAAAAGGTTGAAGTAAAAGCATGTCTGTGAAGGTTCTTGGTCTGAATGTTACTGTAAGAAGATTTTATAACTTTCCAAAATTTCTTTGGATCATTGAGATTACTTGTGGTTTTAGAAAAGTAATATTCAGATTTACTCTTTTTAATAAAAGGGAAGTGCAGCAATTTCTGAGTTGTCTAAAACTCAGCCAGTCAACCTGAGACTTTGTTTTTCTGGCCTTGTTGCAACCTTTTACTTTTTAATTTGCAAAAAGGTGCATGTTTGTTAATAATTTCAGACAAAACATCAAAATAAAAAACTCCAGTCACAGATCCACAAGTTAAAATCCCATTTAAACACAATTTGAGGTCTTATTTTAATAATTTTTGTTGGTCTGACAGTGGTGATAACACAATGGTCACTTAAATCATTGGAAAATATTCCAACAGCAGTATATTTATGCGGGACATTCAAAAAATTAGATTTTATTGGCTGTTTAAGATTTGGCCGTGTTGGATTACTGATCAGCTGTGTGACATTAAAAGAATCACAAATTACTTTAAAATGATCAGAAACAGACGTCAGCCAATCCAGATTAAAATCTCATTAAAGTTTAACATTGGTAGCTGTTCAGTCAATAAGGACAAAGCATCATTTGTTGCTGAAGGAGGTCTGTAACAGCCTACGACTGTGATGGTCCTCATAAAGTTCTAGTTTCAAAGCAAGACATTCAAACTTTTTACTAATAGACAACGATGACAGAACAGTTACAAAAATCTGTTCCTTACGTAAAGAGCGACACCACCGCCTTTTCTGGGACGGTCACAGCGAAAAACATTGTAACCCCTGATAGCAATGTCATTATCTGTGATTGATTTTGTCATGTTTCAGACAAAACAAGAATATCAGTGTTCAATCTGTCAACCCAGATTTTTACCAAATCTAATTTAGGGAGAAGACTTCTGACATTTAGATGAGCCACACTTAGCTTTAAAATCATCAGGAGTACTCAAACATGAAGGTTCTGGACCAGGGTCCCTGAAAGTGTAAAAGCAGCAATAAAATAACACACTTTCTTTACACAATTGTGTACCGGCATAAAATTGATTTTCTTGTGCCTCGTCCAGATGGAGGACCTACTGTAAATGGTCAGTAACCAGTTGTATGGTTCATACAAGAAGACACAAGAGTGCACAGTCAAAATATTTTCAGTAAACAGTAAAAACCAGTTTGCAGGACTCCTATTAAAATTCCAGGCAGTAATTGCTTGCCTGATAGGGTTTGAGGTAACAAACGCTATTGTTATTCGCTGAAGCCCTGGTCTGGGAGAGACCACGCAATAAAGTGTTCTGGAACATAGTATGGCTGCAACATTTCAAAATGTCACAGGAAACATTTGAGACGCTGTGTGAACACATTGGTCCTGATTTTGCGCCGGTTGTATCAGAAACTGCCAAAGAAATTGCACACCGTAATTCTTTGGCGTATTATATGCCACAGATTTACGATGCGCTGGATGATGCCTATTCATCCTCCGATGGACGGCTATTGTGATTACATCAGTCGCAAGGGGTGGCCATCTATTCTTCTCCAGGCCCTCGTTGATGACAGGTGGACGATACGAGACATTTGTGTTGGAACACCTGGAAGTGCCCACGACGCTGCTGTTTTTGCAGCATCAGATCTGTTTAGAAAAGGCTACCATTCTTTTACCAAAGCAAAATTTGCTTTACACACAATATACACTATTGTCTTTTATATCTATAAAACAAAATATACTGTGTGCACATCAATTTCTGTTGTTTTGCTGATGTGAAATTCAACACTTTTCTTTTTATCACACCAACGTTAAAACTGTTTAGACAACCTATAAAAATCACCTTGTTGCCTTGAAATGAAAAATGGAACATGTGTTCATACTGATTTAATTAACAGAGGAAAACATTTGTAATGTTATGAGGTTTTTTTTAAATATTAATAATAAAAATATTTATTTATATACAGTAACGACATAATCATTCAATATCTTACTATACACATGAAGTGTATACTATATACTATAAGTAAATCTCTACTAAATAAACACTGAAATATATAAAATGAGTAAGAATTTGACATTTCATTTCATAAAAATAATAGATAATGGAAGTGTGTTAATTCTTCTTCTAGGTGCAGAATGTGCTTTCCATTATTTGTCTCCTCAGGCAACCTGAAAGTCATCCTCATGCTGCAGTTGATGTGGAGGGAGTCCAGGTGCCTCTGCTGGTGGCAGGTGATCCTGCCAATCCACTATTGCTTTGGCTCATCAAAGGTTATTCTGGACCCAATTTGTCAAAAGGACATGAAACATATAACGCTCACATCAATGGATGTAGGGGTTAAGGTGTCGCACACGTTTGGATGCCTGAAAAGAAGGGGGCGCCTCCGTAATATCTGTGAGAATATCTATTCAACCTAATAAAGAGTCAAGTAATTAAGGCAAGACACAACCACATCACTTTCAATGCAACTGTCGACCAACTGACCAGGTTGTGCTTATTAGGAATGCTTTAATGCAATACGTATTAAACATGACACAGTACTAGTCTAGAAAAAGTTAAGATATTGAGCCATTAAACTTTTTTCTTTTTTTTACTGTCCAACTTTAATTTCAAATGACAACATGTTCACTGTACATCTGCATTACAAAGACTTTGTCAAATTTGAAAAAACAAAATACAAATTATTACATTTTGTAGGATTCAGTTGACCTTTTTTAAAACCTTTGTTGTTAAAGTAGAACATTTAAGAGAACTTAACAGCAGCTGTATTTCAAAATAGAATACAATTCTTACCGTTATTTTTAGGAATATAAATCAGTTGCAATGTTACATGTTATGAATAACATTTCACTTCTCTTGAACACAAAAACAATAATAGTGGGAATAAGTGGCCTATTTAAACTCAAACTACAATTACTTATTATTCTTCAATCCAGGTTTAGGTTTGTGGTGACATGCATTAGCACAGTGCTCAAAACAATTGACAGATTGTTGACATGAGATATGACGGTGGCAATTGATTAAATGACATGTTGATCTCATTCTGCTGATTGAGGAAATCTTGAAAAATGGATTGCACCTCAGCCAACTGCTTTTTTTTGGGAGCATGCGCTTGCTGCCACCGCCTGGAAACATTCTGGATGTGCTGAGTCACAACCCTCTTGCACCGGTTCATCCGGCTGGTTCTAGTGGGGTGACTCCAAATTTGAATCAGTCATAGTTCCACTATCAGAAAGAATAGTTTAGTGGATGATGTACACAATTCAGATACCCAAGTTTGTTTTCAAGATTTTCAACACAAAATAATTTAATATTATCATTATTATTATCAATATTATTATATTATTTTAATTTAGCAATAACAGCACCATAGTCAGCACAACATCTATACAACATACTATTTAAGGACCACCAGAAAAAGCTAATTAAATCATCAATGGGACAGATGTAGATGCTAGTTAGTATTTGACGCACTGGAGTCCTCTTCATTTCCCGTTCCTCAAAGTTCACAGGTCTATATACAATACAATAAAAACAGCTTTAATGGGTCATTCAAATCTTTCAACAAATTTTTGGCTTTTATCTTTTAGATAGGACATACTGCATACTGTATATCTATATCTGTCTAGTCTGACAGTTTTGTTAGTTCTACATATGTATGATATTTTCTACATAAATGTTTTACTGACGTATTATAGAACTGAAACAGAAATCAAATTGAATAGAACTCTCCGCGATGTAGGCTACTGTAGTCTATAAGCTATGAAGTAATCTAAGGAACTTACCCGAGCTATTGATGATTGTAGAAAACGAGGCTACCATAGGCCTCTGGTCAAGTATCTGGTCCATTTCGCTGAAAAATTATTTATTATTATAATATAATTACTTATTTTCTCCCCAGAGCCTCCACGGGAAAAGTAACGCTTCTCTGCTTGGTACCAGTTTCAGGAATTTCCATTTGCTGCAAAGGATATGCCATGGCTTAGCATAGCCATTTGCTGCAATTTTTCTTTCCAAAAATAATGATGTAATGTCGTTTTCCAGAATCAAATTGAGGCAATAACGAGTCTCTCCACTCCGCCATGCTTGTTGTGATTACACGTCATCAACACCTATTGCATGACACTACATCTGTTGGTGTCAGCTATTTTTTGATAGGTGTTTCCAAACATTTTGCAACATTTCAGGTATGAAATTTTTATTTATGCGCTAAAGTTAACCCTTTAAACCCGAGGCGTTTTTTTATTGTGTCTGCTCGAAAAGGACATGTCCACAGTAAATTGACTGTATCTCAAGTGTATTTCAATAATTCTGGTGTCAAAATGAAGGGGACACTTGTGAGATGTTGTTTTTCAATGTGCATGTTTCAGTTTCAGAATAAATCAAGATGGAAAACAGCAAAATAACCCCAAAAACATTTCCACCTAAAAAAAAAAAATATTTAAATCAATATCCCCATTAGGTGAAGGGAGTTGCAGCTCAAACACTATTTTAAATTACAGCCACACATGTTAACATTACCTGCACCAAATATAATTCCTCTAATGTGAAACAAACAAAAACTATTAAGATTTTAGTATGAAGTGGTCAGGCGGAGTCTCCATTATAAAGAATAGGGCAGAATTTGGCAAATTTTGGTACCACCTGTTTTGTTTGCTTGCTGTTTGGTCTGTGTTTGGAGTAAATGTAAATGCTTAGATGTGCTTGTAGCTGAGTCTCAGCTGATCAATTTGTTGTGCTGCTTTGCCATATTAGGCCTGGGGTGTGTATTGTATCATGCTGTTTGTTTGTGATATGTGACCAGCCCCTCAATTGGGGGTCAACATTTTATTGATAATATGCATTTCCATCAGCTGTACTGATAAACATTTTCATGCACTAAACCTTTTTTTGCCAGAAAAGCCTTGGATGGAAACGTGGCTATTGTGAAGGAAGAGAAGAGGAAAAAGAAAAAAAGAGTTTGTGGGACAGCTGCCTAAAGAGAAAAAAACATTAATACTTTAACAAGTGACTTTTTAATGTCCTCAAGTTTCAATCAAATTCAGTTTTTTATAATATACGTTTACAAAGTGCAAAGCAGTGTCAAAGAGAACCTCGGGAGGACAGCTTTTCACAAAAAAACAGCAGTGAAATTCTCGTAAAACAAACAATGCATTAAATTTCAATGTCCCATTTAAAATTTGTAGAAGGGGCCCAGGAGAGCCATTTTAAAACATAGCCATTATTTTGGCATATCAGTGTGTTCAGGGCGTCATTGTGCACAGCCACCTCATTGGGTCTGATTCAATCTGACGCTGTTTGAGAAAAATATCAGATGCTGGCGAATCACAAAAGTTGATCTCAGAATTGATAAAGTCTCTTGGCATTAGAGACAAAACCTTGAAAACTGTGTCCAGATGCTTTTGCTTTAACCTTTTCAAGATGACCTGGGTGACTGAGAATCCTCACAGATATAATTATTATGGTTTCCTAAACCATTTTTTTTTTTAGTTTCTCCTGACCCTGATGGTGGGTCTAAGGACAGGGATGTTATCTAGCACAGCGGATTCGTCTATTTGTTTGTTTATTTGTTCTAGGGATGGGCTCGAATATTTGAATATTCAAATATTTGACCTGCAATACATATTGGAAAAAATGAAAACACTATTTGAATTTTGCTGATTAATTAAATTAATTCATTTTAATTATTTTATTTTAAATTTTTTTGCTGGCTAAAACTGGCAGTATTTTTGTTAACTGCGGTAAAATAAGTCCATGTGGTCCACAGTCATGTGATGAAACGCAACACAGAGATCAGGAGAAGAAGGCACAGGCTCTGTGTCATGGTCCAGGAGCAAGGTCTGTTGTCTGAGTTCACAGAGATAATCAAACTCAGACTATGGTGTATTCGTGGAGTTTGGGTCTTAACGTATTAAAGACAGAACAGAATATAATGCTAAACCTGACTAATCCATAGTGTTAAATTATAATAAACTTGGTAAATTAGCTTAGTAATAATTGATTCATTTAGAAATATCAACGGTTGTTGACATCTTTATGTTAAAAAGATGTCAACACAACAAAGTAAGTAAAACATGGAAAACTGCACATGAACATTATGCACAGCAGTAATGCGACAATGAACTGCATTATGTAGGTGTGTCTGATTTAGAGAAATTAGAGAAAGTAAGTAGTTTACAGCAGTTAAAATTTTAAATTAAAATGGGACTTAGGAAATAATTCCAATTTCTTGGAACACTCACAGCTAAACATACTGAAAGAGCTGCCCAGGGTCACCCATCTGTTCTACCTGTATGTACAGCACAAGCCGCACACACAGGATGATTCTGTGGGAACTAAAACGGCAGCAAACAACGTCACTGCATGCACGTCAGCAATATCTTCCAGTGATTTAATTAAAAATTATATACGTATATGATTTTGAAACCTGTCCCAGCTGCTTTGAGTCTGAACAGCTTCGGTCCATTTGCATTGGCAATACATTAGGGGTACACCATAATAGGTTTTCTTGGACTGTGCACTACTCATGTGTGAAGACAGGAATCTCCAAGTGGAAGTTTGCAGGAAGTCCACAACCACAACCAACCAATAGATACACAACCAGTATCTCCTGTTCGACTCGCATCACCCCTACAACATAGAGCTCAGAAGGAAAATGGAGAGAGAAACACACATCCAGAAAGCCCTAAAAGCTTGTGGATATCCCAATTGGGCATTTGCCAAATCCAAGAGTAGGTACAACTGAACAGAGTGAAGACGAAATAAAAAAAATTTGTAGCTGGCCAAGAAAACTCAAAAGAATTTTCAACAAAGACAACATCCCATTACAATTCTAACCCGGCAACATCCTCTGTCAAAGACTGTTCCTTTTGAGTTTGTCTTGGGGAAAGGGCCGCAGCGTTGCAAGAACAGAAAGGACAAAGACACTGCAACAATATAATTATGACCACACACAACCACAGACATGTTCCTCTTTCCACTTTCCCGGAGGCTGTGGGAACCCTATTGGGTTCTGTGCTGAAGAGTCCTGATGACTCCTAGCTTATGCTGCAGAGAATGCTGGGAGTCAAACAAGAGGTAAACTTCTACTAGTGTAAAAAAATTACTATTGAGGATCAGCGGCAAAAACAATATCAAAATGTAAAAAGCTGCTGTCCCAGGCAGGTTGCTCCTGCAGCTCAAGAGAAATGGTGGCTTTTATCTTAAGTGTCTTAAGTCAAATTTAATGAAATGAAAGACTGATGAGGACTTACTCTACGGCAGAGATGGGTCTGGATTTACTGGAGCTCAGTTCTTGAGTGACCAGCCGAAGTAACAGCTGTGTTGAGGGGAAACAGCAACAAGCAACAGACAATTATTTTTAATTCACATCACTTTCATGAATTTACTATAAGAGTCTAGCCTCCTACACTAGAAGAAACTGGAATACTAGTACAGCTAAAGGTAAAGAAGACATTTTTGTGGCTCAGTGGTAGAGTGGTCGTACTATAACCGGAAGATTAGTGGTTTGAGTCCCGCTCTCCCCACAGTTCATACTGTCGTTGTGTCCTTGGGCAAGACACTTAACCCACCTTGTCTCCAGTGGTGTTCCAGCTGTAACACTGGTGAATGAAAGCTTCATTCCCAGGCCAGCCGAAAGACATAGTACCTCCACCGTGTCCTATAGTAGGTCTCCTCCATCCTTCAATCTCCCGACCCCAAGATCCTTAAACTCCTTCACTTGAGGCAGGAGCTCTCCACCAACCTGAAGGGGACAAGCCACCCTTTTCCATCTGAAAACCATGGCCTCGGACTTGAATGTTGCTGATTCTCATCCCAGCCACTTCACACTCGGCTGCAAACGGTCCCAGTGCATGCTGAAGGTCCTGGCTCGCTGGCGCTCACATGATAATATCATCTGCAAAAAGCAGAGACGAGATCCTGTGTTCCCCAAACCGGACCCACTCCGGCCCCTGGCTGCGCCTAGAAAACCTGTCCATAAAGATAATGAACAGGACCGGTGACAAAGGGCAGCCCTGCATGAGTCCAACATGCACTGGGAACAGGTCTGACTTACTGCTGGCAATGCGACCCAAGCTCCTGCTCCGGTCGTACAGGGACCGGACAGCCCTTAGCAAAGGGCCCCGGACCCCAAACTTCCGGAGCACCCCCCACAAGATGTCGCAAGGAACACGGTTAAATGGCTTCTCCAGATCCACAAAGCACATGTGGACTTGTTGGGCAAACTCCCATGCACCCTCCAACACCCTGGAAAGGGTACTTTCCCAGAGAGGGTGAGGAGTTTGATACCCCTCTAGTTGGAACACACCCTCCAGTCCCCCTTCTTGAAAAGAGGGCCTACCACCCCAGTCTGCCAGTCCAGAGGTACTGTCCCCAACCGCCACGCAATGTCAGCCAAGACAGCCCCAAGCACCTTCGACGCTCTCAGCCTCTGCTTTCTCTGTGACATGTTGGTGGGATTAAGAAGGTGAGATGCGTGGAGGTGAGCCCGACTATCTCTAGTCGGTACCTCTCAACTTCCCGCACAAGCTCAGGCTCCTTCCACGCCAGCGAGGTGATGTTCCATGTCCCTAAGGCAAGTTTCTGAGTCCAGAGCCCGGGTCGTCGGGGGCCCTTGCCTTCGACTGCTGCCCGATCCACTAAGCACCAGCCCCTTAGGGATCCTCCCGCAGGTGGTGGGTCCACGGGAGGATCGGCCACATGTCGCTCTTTTGAGCTGAGCCTGGGCCTGGCTCCTGGGTGGGGAATTGCGCCATGCCGGGCGTCATCACTGTTCTTGTTTTTATTCTTTTCATAAAGGGCTTCTGAACCGCTCTTAGTCAGAGCCGTCCCCTAGGACCTGTTTTCCTTAGGAGACCCTACCAGGGGCATATAAACCCAGACAACATAGCTCCTAGGATTATTTAGGTACTCAAACACTTCCACCACAATAAGGTGGTAGATCTAGGATTGAGTTAGAACTTAGGAAGGAGCATAACCACAGCTAGTCCCTACCACATAAAAATGACAATATTTTGCAAAGCACCTCTGTACAGGTACAGTGCTTTGTTAAATACTGACCAGCAGTGCCAGGAAGTCAGAGGTCATCAGCATGTAGAAGACCTGGTCCCATCCTCCTGCAGACAGCAAGCCGGCCAGGAGGGGGCCCAACGCTGCACCTAAAACACACACCAAAGGCCGTGACATACTAGGGTCCTCAACGGATCTTCACTGAGTAAAGAGGCAGTTACCAACAGAGCCTGTCCCGTCAATGATGGCCGTCACTGTGGATAGAGCCCTGGCGTTTCCCTTCAAGCTCTTATGGGTCCCCTGGGTCAAGATGGAAATTTATTTTTATTTTTTATAAAACAAATTCTTACTCACTTTAAACACTTTCTGCAGCATTTACAGAAAATGTTTCCATGCTACATTTAGGTTATTTGACAACAGAGTAACAAAGGGATACTGTCAGTGGATCTACAGCAGGGGTGGGCCAACTTGCTTGTGCCAAGCATTAACTAATATTTTATTGATAATTAAACACTGCATTCATTTTTCCTTTTTCCTACAATATTCTGCAGGGATTAGTTGATTCCACTATACAACAAACTGTAAATACCTTTCCTAAAGCTAGCATCTACTCACAGCATGGTAGTTTTTACTGGTTTTAGAACAAACTGATCTAAAATATCTAAAACTGAGAAGGGTGCAGTTGTAACTTTGGTGTTGAATATGCAGTGTTTATTGCACATGTTGTTTTGTCTATAGTTCAAATCTTAAACTATACGCAAAAGAAATGTGTTTTTATTGAGTATAAGTGAGTTCACCGTGTTGGCCCGGCCCTCCACAAGAGCACCTTGGGGAAACATAATTGCCCACCCCTGATCTACAATGTGTTATTTTTCAGGCTGTGTGAGGGCCTTACCAGATCAGCAGAGACAGCCGTGGTGATGAGAGCGTACGGCCCGTTCACCAAACCACCACAAACAAGCAGCATCCCTGCAACATAGCACTGAGTCACACAAATCTTCACACACTCATAAGAAAAAAGTGAGTAGTGGTGGAAATCTAGGTCAAAGGGAGTGTCACGGCATTATTTCAACTGTCAATATGTCTATATGTTCAGACTACAGTCCCACACAAAACAGTGTTCACTTTCAAAGACAAAAACTCAACTACTTTAATGGTCATCTATTAGTGCTATATTACACCATATTCATCAAATACATCTTTCATTCAGTCTAATTGTGGGCAGAATAACAGTATAACAAACAGAGCCCTGCTACAGTACAAACAATGGCATTCTGATTATGTCTTTGTGACCGCAGACATGCCCAGAGAATACGTTTGGAATTTTTGTAATAGCCAAAGCGACAGTGGCTCAGCAGGTAGAGAGGGTGGTTCAATAACTGGAAGGTTGATGTCTCAAATTGTCAAATTGTCTTGATATGACTTTGCTAATTTCTGATTGGTCTAGTTTCGTTTTGCGGACTCTAAACCAGAATAAAATCTCTCTGGAGCAGGGTAGCCGTCACTGGATCAAAACCTAAACCGAATTCCAGCACAGACAGAGCTGTATCACACACCTCAGATCACACATGTTCTGTGCTACACTGGACACTGCTCTGATTCAGATGAAAAGTTTGTTTCATCATAAGAATATTTGGTTAAAATTAAATTAAAAGTTCAGTTAAATCAGTTAAATTGACCAAAACAATATTATATGATCTTTTAAAAACAGAGGCAGCAAAAAATTTAATCATAAGCTTTGTATGGTGTGTATCTGTTATATTAATTTATAACCTTCCTATTGTTAATAATTACTGGTTGCTCCTAGTCCTGTTCAGGTCATGTCAGTCCTGCTAATGCCATGTCCTTCATGCTAATCCAAAGATAGACATAGGAATAACTCATAGTCTAGTTAGTCGGTGGCAAGTTAAGTTGCCACCTGGGAACTTGTCATGGCGGGGGTGTGAACAATACGCCTCCTACAACCTTTACAGCATGATATAAAATCTCATGTGTTGTTTACTTTGGCAAACAAACGTTATCCTGTACCATTGTTACATGTGTGCGCTTTGCTTCATTCTTGCAAGAATTAAACCTGACCATTCATTTTAAATTGTACGCCGTCTCCATTGTCTCTCTCATTAATCTGAACAGTATCAATATTTTAAATTATTTGTTTCTTTTGTTTTATAGATTATTGATTTCTACAATTTTGATGTTGGAGAGGGCTGTAGTTCTACAGAACTAAAACTATAATGTGGTCCGGCACCTCAGCTCCCATCATGCACTGGTGTGGTCGGCGGGATCCGCGGTGGAGACAGAGCCAGACACAAGAAATCAGTTTCACACAAACACAGCTCCTACAATAACAGATTCTGCCCAGTACTTCTTTAAAAACTAAATATAAAAACTGATCCCTCATCCACTGTGTTGTTTTTCTGCTGAGATGAATTTCCAGGACAATTTACTAGGTGTCCAACCTTTCATGACACTTTCACAACTGAACTGGTCAACTCTATGCAAATTTACACTGACAGAAAGCATTAGAAACGTTATAGACTCAAGTGAAGCTGAGATTGTGTGGAGTGTCTCACCGATGGTTGGCCCCAGACCAAACTGACTCATCATTGAAAAGCCATAGAGCTGCAACAAAACAGACAGAAGGCTTTAGAAAAAGTCTGTACAATCCCCACTAACTTTCACATAGGAATATATAAATATGAGCACACAGACTGTAACATGATCTCAGTTGCTACCTGTATTTCAGTTAGTTAGGGTGTGGCTTCCTCTGCTGAAAACATTGTGCATTCTGGGGTAGGGGTTGATATTCAATATATTCAGGTAGTCAGCTGACATCATTCTTTGGGCACACAACATTGCTGAACTTAGACCTGACCAAGTGCAGCAATGCCAGATCATAGCACTGCTCACACAGGCTAGTACAGTAGGCATCATCCGATCACACGACCTTCTTCCATTGCTCCAGAGTCCAATCTTTATGCTCCCGAGCAAATTTAAGCCTTTTTCCCTCATAACACTCACGTCTGTGAAGGTTCTCAGTCATCCAAGTAATTTTGAAGAAAAGGTTTAAAGCAAAAGCATCAGGACTCAGTTTTCAAGGCGAAGACATTCAGAGACAAAAAATCTTCACCTTGAAAACTGGGTCTAGATGCTTTTGATTCAACCTTTTCTTCATAACCCTCACTAACAATGGGTTTTCTTTAGGCTACACAGCTGTTCAGTCCCAATCCCTTGAGTTTCCTTCACATTGTGGGTTCGTGGAAATGCTTACTATCAGAATTAAACATAGCGTGAGTTCAATTGTTTTTACGACTTTACGACAAACGTTTAAGTGATCGCCAATCACATTCAAGATTTTTTTCCCAAAACATTTTTTCCTCGAAGATGATGGTTGCCCACTATCCTTCCAGTTTTTAATGACGTGTTGGACAGTTCTTAACCCAATTTTATTAGTTTTTGCAATCTCTTTGCATGCATGCATGCCAATAAATTGACCCTTCTGAAACAGATGAACATCTTTTCCACAACCACAGGATGTGTCCACATGGTTGTGAGAATACATAACCATGTGGACACAGATGGTTGTTTATTTTCTCACTGATTATGGTTACTCAGTTAGGGTTAAATAACTTGTTGCCAGCTGTAATAATCCATGCAGTAATTATCCAAAGGAGGGCTCTTACCTAGCTAGCTTACCTACCATTCTTTAGTTAATCCAGGTGGTGACTTTTTTGGGGGCCGGGCAGTGTATTTTGATGCAGTTGGAATCCAGACCAAGAGTCAATCTCAACTCTCAGTCAGTGACTGAGTCTGTCAACCTCTTGGGTTTATTTTTATTTCAGGGATGGTGCACATTAATAAATATTTCTGTAAATATGTCAGAGTTAGCCAGGAGGCTATTTGTCATCTATGGATGAACAAAACTCTAAAAACCCTAAAAATAAATATTAAAAATGACACAGGAAGCACGGTTTAAAGCTCTTTGGGTGCTTGAGAAGGGTGCAAAAAAAAGCGCTATTAAATGCACACCATTTACAAAAAAGGAACAGGACAAAAGGATAATGTAATGGGTAAAGTATTAAGTGATATTTAGAAAAGAAGAAGTGCAGTGTGCACCATCACATTAATGTAGGATAATAAATAACTGTGCTTTAAAACAGAATTTTTTGGGGTTTCAGCACAGCTGGAAGAGGTGCCCTGATTTAAGTGTGCCCTAAAGTTGTTTTTGGAACAGTAAAGTCTGAGATCAGATTTAAAATCGTTCCACCCGCTGCTGGAAAACGTTCTTGGATATTCCGTAAAATATAAGCCTCAAATGCAGAAGGAACAATAGAAATGAACTTACAGTAGGAGCAGCCAGCAGCAGCATGATGGCACACGTAGTGGCTCTCTTCCCAAGTTTATCAGAAACCACCCCTGCCAGGATGCCTCCTATGAACCAAAAGGGAACAATTAGGACATTTAGAAATCTTCAGGCTACTCAGTGGGCTTGTTCCAGTCCACACACACAATGTATGGAGCTACTAAAGTAACACTGCATCTATTAATATGTGCATGTATTAATCTTCTACTGGCATTTACTGAGGCAAATCATGACATTCATCATAATTTTACAAAAATATACCACAAAAATCTGCTAAGAACAAGGTATTATATTTTTACACAGTAATATGTCATTGTTAGCACATCAAATGATTACAAGATAAATGCGTAACTTGTTCTAACATCTTTTGTTGTTTACACAAGGTAAACGTTTCATATTATTACTGATATTGGGTTATTGGGTCATTTTTACATGATAGTGTAACAGATGATATTATGTTGACACCCGACATTTTATTTTACAGTCCTGGAGCCTTATAAAGCTGAAGTACGCTGAAAATGAGGCCGGAAACTGTACTGTGTGCTGCACTTTCCACCATCTAGGAGTAAAAGTGTATGTAGCCCTACACCAGCTCTGACCCTGCTGTACGCACAATCTGGAGACTTGGCACAAAGACGACCTACACGAGGTAAAGAACTGGTTTGACAAATAACTGATATGTTTTATAAAGTTTCACTTAATTTCTCTCTAAAAACATATGAATTTTATTTGTAGCTGGATTTAGGAAATTACTTTTGGACATGGTCCTGACCAGCTCCTACAAACACTGTATTCAGTTACGTTGTTTAAAAAAAACATTTAAGTGTATTTTATTTATTTACATTATTATTATTTTTCTTTTTTTTTTTTTTTTACAAAAACCCAAGAAACTAATATTTACATAACAAAACAACAGACAATTGCACCCTCTGGTGTGCAAAACAAGGAGTTACAATACCAATAAAAATTATGTTGTAAGTGTTTCACATACTAAAAGCATAAAAGAAAAAAATCACATCCGCTGGTCTCTCAGTTGTGATCCAAAAAACGACATCCAATTGTGCTTAGACTAAATTTTATGTATTTTAGGGTATGTGGCGAGGAGTCCTGCCCTACGTCAGTGGCATGCACAAGTGGGCCCTTGGCAGATGCCAGCATCCTCCTCTGGATGTTGGAAGCTCTGACAAAGAGGTCATACCATCAGTCTTCTGCAGCACAGCCCCTGTCACAAACTGTACTCAACAGACGGTGTCTGAAGGATGTGGAAAAGTGTCTTCCCTTTTGGTAAGAGTAAAAACTTTCTTTTATTTACTTAGGTATGTTTGGTTAGTATATGCCAGACCTAAATGTCTGAAAAAGGAATATTTATGCAACATTATTAACACAATGAATAAACAACATAATACTAATTAAAGCCGCAAGCGGCAATGATTGTTCTTCGCCGTCACAACCCGTTGCTGGTGCCAAGGTTGAACTGTTGCTACCCGGTGCTGAGGTTAAACTGTATTGCCATCTCATTTGGGGTCGTAATTAGTGTTGTCAAAAATATCGATATTTCGATAAATATCGATACTGAAATATCTCAAACGAAACGATACTCATTTCCCGAAGTTTCGATACCAGCTGAGCTTTGGATTTTACTCGAAAATACTTTTTTTTTTTTTATTATTACTTGCAATATTGGTTTCTGAATGTATGACGATCTGAGAGGCCTTTGAACAAGTGCATTTACAAGCGCATTGTGTAAAACACATTTTTGAACCGGCACTTCTAGGACAGCTACGTCAACACGCGCGGGTCCTCAGGTTACTATGGTTACGGACAGAGCAGCGGGAAATTTCAACATGTTTAGCGTAGCCTGATAATGAGTTAGAAACGACTAAAATTTAAAAGTTGAGCCTTGGAAAAACATAATAAAGATTCACTGACGTTATGGACGAGAGGGAACGTTTATTTGAATCAGAAAATTCAGCTCCTCAGCTCCGTGTCAGTGTCAAAGCTGAACAACAGCCCTTTATCCTCTAGTCCCGACTGCTTT
>CM044560.2:1577592-1642592 GCA_024416835.2 Perccottus glenii
TTGACCGACCGCTGAAGCCAGCTTGTTCCGTGGGAGTTGAGGGTCCACTATTGGCTCGACACGATTATAGATCAGCCTCCAGGGTTTTGAATGGAACACAGAGCAGTGAGATGGGTCGGTAGGATTTGGGGTCTTCCGCAGGCTTGTTTGGTTTTGGAAGGGCTATAACAGCAGCGGCGCCATATCTTCGAGCTTGGACCTCCAAGGCATGTCGAGTAGAATGAGCAGAGCCATACAGATGTTCTTACACTCTGGTGAGTCACAAACTCAGGTGGATGTAATCATGGCCTGGTGCTTTCCCTTGTTTGGTCTTACTCAAGGCAGTCTGGAGTTCAGCTGTTGTAAATTCCCTGACAAGTTGGCGTCCACACTAGCTGCTCTATACAGGGAAGTCACCTGGTGTGATATTGTGCGGGCAAAGTTCTTATCAGCATCAGGGAAACAGCTGTTCTTAAGGAGCTGGGATGCGATGGCATTTGCTGTTATTGGGCACCGGGAGGTCGATGGTGTTCTACCTGTCAGCTGGTTTATTGTCCGCCACGCCTACGGCTGGAGTGGGTGAAGTCAATTGACTGAACTACTTCTATCCACCTTGACCTACGGGTGGCATCTAGCTTCTGCAGAAGTACCGCTGCAGATTCTTCAACTTCCTCCCTGGAGCTTGCCTGCTGGTGGACATGCAGGAGGTGGCTGCATTCTCCATCCCAGCCCGGGATGTAATTTGTGTTAAAGCCACGGGGGATGGTTTTCCTTGCTGCCCCAAGGAGTACTCTGCAGTAAGCTGCATACCCAGCATCCACATCAGCGTTGTCTGGATCTGGGAGACAGAATGATGCTTTTTCTGTCTCCTCAGTGAATGACTGCCAATTTGCCTTACGAAAGTTCCATCTCCTGACGGGTTTCCCTACAACTGGCTGCACCAGGGATGGGACCTTTATGATGGACGGTCGGTGGTGTGAGCGGGGGAATCTATCCAGGACACGCTCTCTGGCTTTTGAGCCGTGTGCCACACAACGAAAGCCAGGTCCGGGTTGGTGTGGGTATTCCAGCGTGCTGAAAAGAAGCTTGGAGGTTCTTTGGGGTCGAACAGCAGCAACGCATTGGCACTGGAGGCCCATTGGCTTAATATCTCTCCATTTGGTGTAGTATGGCTGTAACCCCAATCTATGTGTTGGCAGTTAAAGTCCCCTGCATAGATGGCGGGTGCAGGTACCGTGGAAGTGATGCCATGGTCAGCATTGATGGTGGGGGCTTGTAGACATTGACAACCGTTGTGGTCTGCACCTTAGTGGACAGCCATTCGATACTCGAGCCTGGTGGAGATTGGCCAGTGGCTGTCCAACTAAGGTTGTTCCTTACAAAGGTTGCAAGTCCGTGCTGTTTGCTGTGGGTAGACCCAGCAAGCTGGAAACCGGGCAGCTTGAGGATGTTATCGCTGTCACGGTGTGTCTCCTGGAGGAGGACGGCTGCTACTTTGTGGGAATCAGCGAGGTGGTAGATGACTTCCATTTTGGCGGTGGTGAGGCCCTCTACATTAAGTTGGAACACTGACAGACCTTGGTACTCGATGGTCGGGATGGTCACTCGTCCTGACATGGACGCACCATGTCCCTTCAGTCTCTTGCACCTCGGTCTGCCAGCTAGATGATGACTGGTTGGCGACATTAGTTTCGCAAGCTGGTCTTGCACCATTTCTTGCTACTCACGGAGGGGGCCACGTGGAGGCTGTCGTCATCCCCACTCCAGAGTGAGTGAGTGAGAGTGTAAGAGTGTGAGTGAGTGAGAGTGAAAGAGAGTGTGTATGTGTGAGTGAGTGAGTGAGTGAGTGTAAGAGTGTGTGTGTGTGTGTGTGTGTGTGTGTGTGTGTGTGTGTGTGTGTGTGTGATGTGAGTGAGTGAGAGTGTGTGAGTGAGTGTGTAAGATTGTGTGTGTGTGTGTGTGTGTGTGTGTGTGAGTGAGTGAGTGAGTGAGTTTTCACTTTATTAAGATCAGATTCTGCAGGTAAAATTACAATAATAAGGTGACGTGACTTGACATAGCCTGTGACTTGACTTGACTTGCCCAGGAAAAAAATACTTGGGACTTACTTGAGACTTGAAGGTCCAGACTTAAGACTTACTTGAGACTTGCACATGTGTGACTTGGTCCCATCTCTGGTAAGTTCACTATGTACTGTGGCTTCAGTTTAGAGTTTGGGGGTCGTCTCACAAACTGTCTGTGGCCCTTGGACCCAAAAAGAACAATTTTACTCTCATCTGTTCCTCCATTTCTCTTTAGGCCAGTTGATGTGTTTTTGGCAAATTGTAACCTCTTCTGCACATGTCTTTTTTTTTTTAAACAGAGGGATTCTTGAAAATAGATTAGCTTCCACGTCTCTCTGGTTTTACTCTACATTTTAAGGCATTGGAGATCATTTTACAGCCTATAATTTTTTTGCACCTCTTTCCCCTACTCCAATCAACTTTTTAATCAAAGTACGCTGTTCTTCTGAACAATGTCTTAAACAACTATTTTCCTCAGGCTTTCAAATGTTCAACAAGTGCTGGGGGCTTCATCCTTAAATAGGGGCCACCTGATTCACACCTGTTTTTTTTAACAAAATTGCTGACCTCAGTGATTGAATGCCAAACTGCTATTTTTTTAAACACACCCCTTTCAACTAATTGCCCAATTGCAAAGCCTTAAGAGCGAATGCTGGGTCATGTTTGTTTTCTGAGAATCTACTGCAACTACTGGTAACTTGTTTGCCACTTAGCAATAAAAAATATACTTAAAAACCTGGATTATTCTGATTAGTCACATTGTACTGCTATTATTTTGATTACTACTGCTTACTCAAGGCCCTTTTAAGGGGTTCCATGAGAGAGGCTTGGGGTAAACCGAGCAGAGCTGGAGCTGCTGAGGAGATAGTGTATCACAGGCTGCAGCCAACCAGACCGACCCAGAGACAGTACACATGGATTAAAAGACTAGTGCTTTCACAGAGGATATACTGTAATAGTAATGAGAATATTTGTGCTATTAATATCCTTTATAAACATTTTAAAATGAATTAATATAATACTGGAATTGTAAACAATAACACAAATCTTTTGTTTTGCCTAAGATGACCAGAGAAACTGGGGCCAGCCTGAACCAGTCGCTGCAGATCTGCAGGTGAAGCAAAGGTGAGTTTGAATACTGTGAAGCTTTTGTATGTTTAATTTTTGTTTATTCTTTATTTCTCAGGCACCATGTACAAAAGCAATAATCTCACAAGAAAAGATATGCTTTGTACCAGATTTAGAATTTCAGACTGTCTAGGATCTGATTCCAATGTTTGATGGTTTGAAATGAAAAGGCTGATTGTGCAAAGGCAGAGCATCTTTTAGGGATTGTGCAGTTTTTGTTGTGGACCCAGATGTTTGGGTCTCATCATATAATCATATTTTGTTAAACTCTTGTTTTTGCAGCCACCCAGGCCAGAACCCCTAATAGGAGTGTGTAATGTGAGAAAAAGGTGTGAGGTGTCCACTAGGCTTGGGCGGTATCCAAATTTTGATACCATCAAACCTCCTCCCTATTTTACCTCGGTATACGGTATTACCGTGAATAATTAAAAAAAATATGACGTAAGGCTCAGACAGCGTCACCAAACTGTTGGCTTGTGCCTAAACTGTTCAGAAACTGAATACCAAACACTAATACTGAAACAATAACAAAATAACATGCACAACAATATAAACAACTTTTATTAGCAACAAATAGCAGTTTATAAAAAGTGCAAATACAAGAGTCAAACAGAATTAAATGAACATAAACATCCAGAACAGTTTAGTAGTTTTTTAGAGTGTGGGACCTCTCATAAAGCACAGCATACAGCCATCACTTTTATTACGATCGCTGCTTTGATTGGCGCATTCTCACTGACTGTTTACCCCTGCCTCTCCCTCCTCGACTGGGTAAAGTGTCAGGATGACCAACACGTATTTGTCCCAAACAGCTGTCAATAGAAGCCACATTATTCCCAAACTCCCTGTCACTACGCTGCCACGGCAGTACACCGGCCCGGCTTCTATCACCTGTGCTAAAGGTAAAGCTGCAGGTGCTAAAGGTAAAGCTGCAGGTGCTAAAGGTAAAGCTGCAGGTGCTAAAGGTAAAGCTGCAGGTGCTAAAGGTAAAGCTGCAGGTGCTAAAGGTAAAGCCGCAGGTGCTAAAGGTAAAGCTGCAGGTGCTACGCGCTCACGGCTTCACTTCCCAACCTCCCCTTCACTACCGCGGCCAGAGCGACTAGTTTTCCTCCCGTTTCTTTCACTGATGTTTGTCAAAATGTGGGAAAAACAGCGTGTGCTTTATGAGAGACGCTGAGAAAGGCACGAGCAGCGGCGCCGCTGTCCAAGTTACACACGCACTCACTCTCGCTCATTCTCACTTTCACTCGACTGAAAAGACTCTAAAGGTAGATGTTCTCCCTCAGAATCAGAGTCAGCCGTTACTAATACCAAAACTTCATCACAGGTGTATTTTTTATTTGTTATTTTCATGTTTATCAGCTCGCATGTAGAGAATGAGGCTTCTATTGAGCCGGTCCTGACACTCCCACTGAGACGCGTCTTTGAGGTCTTCTTCTACAAAATTTTTTAATGACAACACATGGTAATAGTGGACTAGAAACAAAGTACAGGGTGTCTGACATCTGGTGGAAGGGAGTGGAAGCATAATTTAGCACATAAACCGGAAGTAGCGGCTGTTTTTTCCTGTTAAGTTGCTTGTCGCAATTTTGCGACTTTGGCGCTTAAAGGGTTAATATTTAATCCTGTCTCCTATATAAGTGCATTGTTTTTTTCTTATGACGGTATTGAAACTGATACCGTTGCTATCTTTAGATCCCGCAGTATACCATATTACCGTATTACCGCCCAAGCCTAGTGTCCACTGATGATTCCAGCTATCATCCAGATTGAAGTGAGAGCACCATAAACTGCACAAGTTAATTAGTTTAGTCCCGTTTGGTTTTCAGTTTTACTAGTTTTTTTTTTTTTACCTGGAAGGCATTCAAAGCGCTTTACCAGTGTTACAGCCACTGGAGGCAAGGTGGGTTAAGTGTCTTGCCCAAGGACACAATGACAGTATGAATTGTGGGGAGAGCGGGATGTTATGATGTTTTTTGGGATGTTTAGAGCGGGGATCGAACCGCCCACCCAACCGGGCTGAAAGACGGCCCCTCTACCACTGAGCTATTGCCGCCCTCAGTTTTGAAATACTCTAACTAAAGAACCCATGAGGTGTAATAAGCTTTTTATTGTCATTAAAATTGTCTAATTTAAGAAATAAAAGCATGTATATATTTTTAGTTTATCCAAGGTACTCCCAGCACCACCTGCTTCTGGTAAGGAGGCAGTGCCCAAGGATGTAGTAGGAGCTACTACTTCAATTTTGATGGAACACTTTTGAATAATATTTTAATATGAGGTCTTATTTAAGGGCTCAATGTAAACTAAACTATAAGAAGTGCTGATTTATGTCCCAGACATTATGGGCAAGTGTGTAAATTGCTGTGTTTAAACAATTTACAAAGTTTTGGACTTGCCTTTTTAATGATGTATGAGAATTTACAATGACATTTAAATTCCATAAAATCTTATATTAAGTGTATATATATATAAAAAATATATCAATATAAAAATGGAAATGCTTACTGTAAAAACAATCCCTAAAGAATAAAAGAATTATGGAAAGGTATTTTGAGCACGGGTGTAATTTAGACATTAATTTGTAAATTTTTAATTTGTTTATGTTGATACCTTGTGTTGTTAAAATTGCTTCCATTGTTTTACTCACTTGTAAGTCGCTCTCGATTAAAGCGTCTGCTAAATGACTAAATGTAAAATGTAATGTAATAAATGTTTATTTTGAGTTTTTAGGCTGATTTAATGATGTTTTTTAAACAATTCGTTTGTGTGTAACTCAAGGTATAAATCTTCTTTATATTTCAATGGTTTATTAATTTTTATATACCAAATATATTTAAAATTCTAGTGGGGGAAGGAATCCCCGGTAAAGGTTAAGCTAACCCTTCAGTTAACTCTCCCCTGATCCTGGTCACAGCACAAGAATGAATGACCCGTGCATGCTGACCCAGGTATTCCCAGCAGCACCTAACCACACTGCAGCATACAAGCTGTCTATAACCGCTGTGTGTGTGTGTGTGTGTGTGTGTGTGTGTGTGTGTGTGTGTGTGTGTGTGTGTGTGTGTGTGTGTGTGTGTGTGTGTGTGTGTGTGTGTGTGTGTGTGTGTGTGGAGTGTAAAAAAAATCATTTATTTATAAAAACACTGATCTCTTTTTTTCTGGAACTAACTTGTTTAAAAGCCTCTAACCAAATACATGAAGATAAGTGTAACACTACAATACAAGTAATAGAGCTTGTAAGACAGGGGTTTAGTGTTCTGCCTCAAAGCCTGGATGGGCTGTTATGCAGCCCACTTACCAGAGATGGGACCAAGTCACACATGTGCAAGTCTCAAGTAAGTCTCAAGTCTGAACCTTCAAGTTTTAAGTAAGTCCCAAGTATTTTTTTCCTGGGCAAGTCAAGTCACAGAATATGTCAGGTCAGGTCAAGTCAAGTCCTGTAGTAGGTCAAGTCAAGTCCAAGTCAAGTCACCTTATTTTTGTAATTTTACCTGCAGAATCTGATCTTAATAAAGTGAAAAGACAAGCTATGAGTTACTGTCAGTAAATTACAATTATTTGGGCACAAAAACTATTCTGGGTGAACTAACCCTGTAACATTGTAGAATCGAGACATTTTTCTATTTGTGTGTTAGTCATAATGCTAACGCTAATGCTAATAATGCCCCATTCTCTTGCGCTGCCTTGTAAGCCTCAGTTTTTAAACTTCACACCCCTCCCTCACCCCTATCACTACAGTGGACACTTCAGCCAGGTCCAACCTGGACACCCACTCCTCCCCCACTGCCCTTTCACTTCCTGCAGCATCTGGACTCCCCGGGAACCTGCACCAGGATCCTGTTTGTGGACTTCAGCTCTGCATTTAAGACCATCCTCCTCGCTCTGCTCCAGGACAAGCTCTCCCAGCTCAACGTGCCTGACTCCACCTGCAGGTGGATCACTGACTTCCTGACGGACCGGAGGCAGTGCGTGCGGCTGGGGAAGAATGTCTCGGACACTCTCACAATTAGCACAGGAGCTCCACAGGGCTGTGTACTTTCTCCTCTTCTCTTCTCCCTGTACACCAACTGCTGCACCTTCAGCCACGATTCTGTCAAACTGTTTTAAGTTTAAGTTTGCGAGCGACACTACCCTCATCGGGCTCATCTCGGACGATTATGAGTCTGCCTACAGGAGGGACTGGCTGGTGTCCTGGTGCAGTGGCAACAAACTGGAGCTCAATGCCCAGAAAACAGTGGATATGATTGTGGACTTCAGGAAAGTCACAGCCCCCCCCCCCTTGCCCTGACAGACCTCCTCATCACCACCGTAGACTCCTTCGGTACCACCCTCACTCAGGACCTCAAGTGGGAGCCCACCATCGGCTCCTCATCAAGAACGCCTAGCATGTACTTCCTGCGGCAGCTGAGGAAAGCCAAGCTGCCAGTGCAGATGATGGTGCAGTTCTACACGGCCATCATTGAGTCCATCCTCACCTCCTCCACCACCGTGTGGTACGCTGGAGCCACAGCTAGGGACAGACAAAGACTGTGCGCTCTGCAGAGAAGGTGATTGGCTGCAGCCTTTCATCTCTTCAGGACCTGTACGTCTCTAGGACCTGTATGTCTCCAGGACCTGTACGTCTCCAGGGACCAGGGGCGGTCGGAACTCCAGGACGGCCGGCGGGCCGGCCCACCACCCACCTCTCACGCAGTCATCATCACCAGTTTTTTCCCCCACTAATCTGTTATATACTCCAGTACTGTAGGTGGCAGCAATGCACCTTTAAGTTGGATGCCAGCTGCACTGGCCGTGGCCGCCAAGTAAGAAGAATAAGCAGTGGAAGCAACAGGAAAGATGTTAGAAAAAAAGAATAGAAACAAACAGTATTATCATGCATAACGCGGCCGTGGGTAAAAAACGGAAAGAAAAGGATGAGGCTGAGAAGGCGAGAAAAAAAAAATACGGAATTTAGACAGTGAAGCCGCTAAATGTCGCAAACTAACCGTAATTTTTAGCAGCACAGCCAGCACCAGCACCTCACAGTTAAAAATTACCAACAGTGAAGGAGAGAGCCAGACAGCTATGCAGCATGTTGATGATGAGGGACAGAAAGATGAGCTGGTTCCACAGGCAGATTCAGGGCAATGAGAGGAGAAAGAGAGTTACTCTAGGGATGATGTTAGGAAGCGATATTCAGGTTGCTAAATTTTTAATGATTACAGTAGTAAAAAACAGCTAAAGTTCAAAATTTTAGCTGTAAAATGCCACATGCAGTAGCTAATATTAAGAAATATGTTGTGCTTTTACTTTTAAAAATGTTGATTAACATTACAGTTAATCCTTACAAACTTTGAAGATTTTGAATACAGAAGTTACATTTGTAAAGGGGTATTTTCATTTAGATGTGGTATTATTTGTGCAGTAAGATTAATTAAAGCCGCAAGCGGCGATAAAGGCCCTCGCCTCCCTTGAGACCGCGGGGACACATATATTCGGAGGATTGCATGTTGGGCTTTAAAGCAAATTTGGAGCTGTTTAGATGAAAACCCTTTAGCACAAAGTGTACGATTTAGGTGGTCATGTATTCCACCCAACATAGTAGATTTTGTGTTTAGTTTACAGTATGGCTGTAATAAACTTTTCTGTTTGCCCTGAGGTGTCCTATGGATGTACCAAGTTTTGTATTTCTACATTGGAAAAATTTACTTTCATTTTCCATAGAACCAATGTATTTTGACTTTTCTAGGGGTCGCCACTGAGTCATTTTTCATATTTCTTTTTCGGGGACTTCAAATACATAAATTTTTGCCGGGCTTGAAGTCTGGGACCAATACAAATGACTTTTAGTTGCACGTTTACTGGGTCAAATTGAAAATCATTTTTCAGAAAAATTATAATAAAAAAAAATATACCAAATTATAATAAAAAAAATATAACTCGAGCAAAAACGACAAGAAAAACGCCTGTCTATTTTACACACGTGTTTAGCTCATTTTGCCCAAGTTTGGTGTCTGTGGAATGAAGCAGCTATTTTCTGTGTTCTTTTAAAAAAGAGGTGTATTTTAAGTCGGTTCACATTTTTAATTCAAAATGGCTGCCTTCCCGTGTGTGATAAGGTGTGGTCCCCTTTGGCTTTTTTGTTCATAAGCCCATACTGGATGCGTGTACCAAGTTTCATTTGACTACGACAAACTAAAATATTCACTTCCCATTGACTTTTTCCACATATTTGGGACGTTGCTATGGCAACACATTTATAGATAGGGGGTGGTTGTCATTGGCTTTTATGCTCCTCATGACATAGGAGATGTGTGTACCAAATTTCATGTCTCTATGACAAACTAAATTCTTGGGTCCCATTATAAGTTTGTAGGGGCGCTGGAGAGCCATTTCTAAAGATAACCCTTTATTTACATATCTTTGTGTTCAGGTCATAAAATTGCACAAACGCCTTTTTGGGTCCAACTCGATCCGAGAAGGCGTTTGAGAGTTAAGAGACGTTTTATCTTAACAAAAATGGCCACCTCGTTACAGGCTTGCCACACCCATACCCGATAAGATATCAACAACAAAGTCACAACTTTAGTTGGCACACGTGTCTAGATGATACTCACCAAATTTGGGGCCATTTAGATTAAAACACAATGATTTGCATCTTTTTGCGCAAGGGGTGCGATTTTAGTGGCCATGCGTTTCACCCCACATGGCGGACTTCCTGTTGAGTTTAGGGTGTGGCTGTCATTGACTTTTCTGTTTGCCCTGAGGTGTTCTATGGATGTACCAAGTTTCATTTTTCTACGTTGGAAAAAAGTTACTTTCACTTTCCATAGGCCCAATGTATTTTGACTTTTCTAGGGGCCGCCACTGAGTCATTTTTCGTATTTTTTTTTTGGGGGACTTCAAATACATAAATTTTTTGCCGGGCTTGAAGCCTGGGACCAATAAAAATGACTTTTAGTTGTTGGTTTACTGGGTCAAATTGAGGATCATTTTGCAGAAAAATTATAATAAAAAATATATATACAGAATTATAATAAAAAAAAATATAACTCGAGCAAAAAAGTCTAGAAAAACGCTTGTCTATTTTACATACATGTGTTTAGCTCATTTTGCCCAAGTTTGGTGTCTGTGGAATGAAGCAGCTATTGTCTGTGTACTTTTAAAAAAGAGGTGTATTTTAAGTCGGTTCACATTTTCAATTCAAAATGGCCGCCTTCCCGTGTGTGATAGGGTGTGGTCCCAATTGGATTTTTTGTTCATAAGCCCATGGTAGATGTGTGTACCAAGTTTCATTTGCCTACAACAAACTAAAATTTTCACTTCCCATTGACTTTTTCCACATTTTTGGGACGTTGCTATGGCAACACATTTATAGATAGGGGTGGTTGTCATTGGCTTTTATGCTCGTCATGACATAAGAGATGTGTGTACCAAATTTTATGTCTCTATGACAAACTAAATTCTTAGGTCCCATTATAGGTTTGTAGGGGCGCTGGAGAGCCATTTCTAAAGATAACCCTTTTATTTACATATTTTGTGTTCAGGTCATGAATGTGCACAAACGCCTTTTTGGGTCCAACTCGATCCGAGAAGGTGTTTGAGAGTTAAGAGACATTTATTTTCACAAAAATGGCCACCTCGTTACAGGCTTGCCACACCCATACCCGATAAGATATCAACAACAAAGTCACAACTTTGGTTGGCACATGTGTCTAGATGATACTCACCAAATTTGGGGCTATTTAGATTAAAACACAATGATTTGCATCTTTTTGCGCAAGTGCGATTTTAGTGGCCATGCGTTTCACCCCACATGGCGGACTTCCTGTTGAGTTTAGGTGTGACTGTCATTGACTTTTCTGTTTGCCCTGAGGTGTCCTATGGATGTACCAAGTTTCATTTTTCTACGTTGGAAAAAAGTTACTTTCACTTTCCATAGGCCCAATGTATTTTGATTTTGTAGGGGTCGCCACTGAGTCATTTCTCGTATTTTTTTGACTTCAAAACATACCATTTTCGCCGAGCTTGAAGTCTGGGACCAATAAAAATGACTTTTCGTGCATGTTCACTGGGTCAAATTTAGGATCATTTGGTCACAATAAAAAAAAAAAAAAAAAAAAAAAAATATCCGAGCAAAAACAATAGGCCCTCCCGGTCACCGGCTCGGGCCTAATTACTGCATAAATTAATTAAGATTATTAAGTAATAAATTAATTTGAAGACAGCATGGAATAGATTGTATAATATGCTGTTATAACAGCATATTATACAATCTATTCCATGCTATCTTGGAATAAAACCTGTTTTTTTTTTTTTTTAATCCATTCCATCGTTTGTTTATTCAGGTTGAGCTTAGACCAAGAGCAGAGAAAGACACCCACTCCAGCTCAACTTTAAATTACTTTAAGCGCCCCAAGTCAGATAGTCACAGCCTAGAGGTTTTTTTTTCATACCACCCTCAGAAGAAGACAAAATACCTGACAGTACAGAGAGTGTTTAAACACAAAGATGGCATAGACAGAAAATGGCTTACATACTGTGAAGAGAACCATACTCTGTATTGTGCAGTATGTTTAGCATTTGCCAAACCAACTGAAACCAGTCGCTTCATAAGTGGAATGCAGGACTGGAACCATATCAGTCAAAGAGTTGAGGAACATGAAAGGAGCAACATGCACAGAGGTTGTGCTGAGGCATATTTTTTGAGGGCATCTAAATCAGATATAGCCAGCGTGCTACATGGTCCCCAAATTGTAGGTCACAGAGAGTGTGTTGAGACCTCAATTTCTATGTGAGTATTCAAGTTAAACTAGAATAATATGCTTTTAACACAACATCTACAGTAGTCAACATCAGTATATATATATATATATATATATATATATATACCATGAGCCACAATTAAAGTCTTGTGACACTCATGCCAGGCATTATTGTTGTTGTCGAGTTTCCATGCGCCGATTGCTTCGGGCCGGGCCTAGTCAAAGTCCAGGGCCGTTTTTTAGTCCCAGTCCGTCCCTGCCAGGGACTGTACGTCTCCAGGACCTGTATGTCTCCAGGACTCGGGGACAAGCAGGTCGGATCACAGCCGACCCTTCTCACCCTGGACATAGACTATTTGAGTCACTCCCCTCGAGCAGGAGGCTACGGTCCATTCGGACCAGAACCTCCCGCCATAAGAACAGTTTCTTTCCCTCTGACATTGGACTCTTTAACACTTCTTGTGTGCACCTTCTCATGTTGCACCTTATCGTCGAAGCAAGTTCCTAGTTTTTGAATCTTGTTCACTGTCAATGGCAATAAACATTTTCTGATTCTGATTCTGATTTGCATGTTTAGTTTTATGAACGTATGTTACCTTAATTACTCTTTATTATGTGTATATTGTAAAGTTTATATCTATATTCAATTATTTTTATTGGAAAGCACTTTGGTCACTTTTGTAAAGGGCTATACAATTAAACTTTAATTGACTGATTGATTACATACCTACAATTCCTCCCACGTCAAACAAAGTGGACAGGTCCCCAGCTTTCTTTGCATCCAAATGAGCTGAAGTAAACAAAACAACTGGGTTATGTCTTACTGGTCTGGAATTCCAGGAGCTGTCGGTTTGTTTTAGGGCTTACCTGCTTTAGTAATGTAGAGTGGCAGCCAGAACAGAAAGGTGTAGCTGACCAGTTTAGCAAATAGCAGACAGAGAGAGAACTCCACTACACCCTGAAGACACACACAGCTCAACTGTAACACTGCACTATAAATAATAGAATAATAATTAGCTGTGATGAATCATGATTAGGTTTTCCCTTGCAGGCTTGATATATATGCTCAGAAAGTAAAGTGAGGATTGGCTCTATCTGACTCTCACAGTTTATAATTTTTTTTACAGTTTTTAAACTGGTCCTGCAGTTGTCCTATTTTACCTCCATCTGTACAATTTTGCTGCAATAAACCAGATATTTTGATACCGGACAAAATTTTTAATGCAACACTGTTTTTGCCCCCATTTTTCATGAGCTGAACTGTAGCAAGGACTGTTGACCTTGTAAACGTCGCCACATATGTGAACAGTACTAAACCTCAAAGGGAGGAAACAGTCACCCATTAATTGGATTAAACTGATGCAACTAACCCATCACTATAAGGTCATATCTAAATGTTTTCCTGTAGTTCCAGTGGCTACAGTGCAATGTATTATTAAAAAATACAACACGAACCACACTGTAGAAAATTTCAAAGGGCGTGGTTGAAATTATATATATTTATAGGGGCGTATGTATATATATATATATATATATATATATATATATATATATATATATATATATGTATATACACACACACACACATACTATACACTCTATTTATATGTAGATATAGATATATAATATTTTAGCCACAACTGCCACAAATGTTCAGCATGCAAAGGAAAACCCACAAATAACTTCAGCTGAAATACAAGAGTCTCGGAAAAAAAAGTGATGTGGCTGTTTTAAGATGCACAATAAAAAGGCACTTAAAATATGAGTTATGACAACATGTTTACATAAAAGTTACACATCGAATTTATAGCCTTAGATGTGGTTGTCAACGAAAAACGTTTGTCACGTTTTATACAAAAAACAATATAATCTTTCATCTTGGAGTATTTGTCATTTCCTGCTCAAGGAATGGTCTCATTCTGCTGTGTTTTGTTTCTCTATGCCGTAAACTCTGTGGGCGAGTCCAGTTGAGCAGTGAATATTTAGGGGCGTTTCATTTAAGTAACACCAGTTTCAGTCCGCTTGATTTCTTAAAAAATATTTATTAATATATTTTAGTTTAAAAGTCTGGCCCCCCGGAGCACTGTGAAGAAACAAGCTGGCCTTCAAGCAAATTTAGTTGATGACCCCTGTTGTAGATGTATTGGGAGAGCTTCTTTTTACACCATAAAAAAATTGGTCAGTCAGAGGTTTACTGACCGGTATCTGTAGGGCTCCCATGAAGCTGATGGCAGAGGGCTCTGAGTGGCTTTTAACTACAATCACAGGCTGCACTGGAACACGTTCACTGTCTCTGGGCAGCAACAGCTCTGTGTCATAGCTCTGGGAATAAAAGGAAACATCACACAGTTTCATTAAAGCATCCTATTTGTTCTAAAGCATTTGTACAGCATACATTAGGCCTGCACAATATCAGAAAATGCAATAGCAATATTTCAATATGTGACTGACACTTTGGTATAGTAAAAGTAAAATTTAAATGAAAAATATATAAATAATAATAATAATAATAATAATAATGGAGTAACTTCCATTGCCCACACCGGAGCCACTAATTTAAGGATTACGATATTGTGATTGTTGATGAAGTTACTCTTTATCATTCCGGTTAGGGATTTTATTCTCTGCATTTAATGTATTCAGTGGAGCAGTGGGCAGCCTGGCAGCCTCACTAGTGCCAGGATGCAGCGCTAGCTGCCGGAGACTGCAGTACATGTTTTGATGTTGATATTGCAAGACCCTTTGCCATATTGTGCAGACCTTGTATAAATTTATGTCAAAAACAGGGAAGAAACTGTGACTATGTCCAAAAAAAGTTATAGACAAGTTAGACATATTAAAGTTAGACATATTTTGTGCGATTCTGAAGCAGCAACTTTTAGGCCCATTTTGATAGATGAAATGTTTTACATTTGACAGAAATAACAAAAAATACTGCTTATTATCTGAAGATATTTAAAACATTTAGAAACAATGAATCCAAAGGGGCCACATGACATTTTTACAAAGTATATTAATAGTGTAAACGGACACAGACAGATCATCTTCAAATTGATCGTATAGCTTTTTCCTAGCTTATTTAGATTATTATTTTTTTCTTAATGAACTGATTTTAATCCACATAGTCCGGACGTCCAGACCCAGTTAAAAGTGGAGAGAAAAGTATTTGTTTTAACATTCCAAAGGGCTTCCTGATCAAGCTTTAAGAAATGATTAAGAAACATGATTATATTACCTGTCCCAACCAAATAAAAGAATGATCTACAACAGCAGCAAAGCCCACACATCATCCATTTACACCCAGAAGCACCAACTACATTACTTTAAACTTTAGACTAAATCCAAATGTACAGACCCTTCTAAAAAGGGACCTCATCAAAAACTGTGCACGCATTTTGGTGATGGAAGTACCAGACTTTTCTGTTCAATTTAACAAGGGAGCAAATTCAGACAGGACCGGTCTTGTTCATTATCTTTATGGACAGGATTTCTAGGTGCAGCCAGGGGCCGGAGGGTTTGGGGACCACAGGATCTCGTCTCTGCTTGGTTCTCAGTCGGAAAAGGGTCTTGTTCACAGTTTGCAGTAATGCGTTCGATGTACCGGTCTGTCGTGGTCAAGAAGTAGCTGAGCTGTAAGGCGAAGCTCTCGATCTACGTTCTTACTCTCACCTATGGTCATGAGCTTTGGGTCATGACCGAAAGAACAAGATACAGATTAACAGGCGGCCGAAATGAGCTTTCTCCGCAGGGTGGCCGGGCGCAAATGACCTGTCCGAGATCTGAACCGGGTCCCCTGTGTTTTTGGCCGAGTTTTACCAGTGGTCTACCAACTGAGCTAAAAACCTTGACAGTGGCAACACAATTCAAGGAGGTTCTCTCCTTGCATCACTTTCCTTTACAGTCTGGCAGAGCGAAGTGTGCATTCAGCATTTTGTTTTCTTTGCTACAGCGTAGCAACTTTAGCTTGATATCATGTCAAATTGTTATTGTTGTAATAATAAATTTTTTAACATAAAAAATATGATACTATTGGTTAGACTTTATGTAGACAGAGCCAGTAATTACAGTATTATGAGCTTATAAACTGACATGCAGCTTCAGTGTTTTTCTTTCTCAATATCTTACTGTTGTTTTAATTAATTTCACAAAACATGAAACAAAGTATATTTTAGTGAACAAAATAAAAAGACATAAAAGACAGGATATTTAAAATTATGTTGTGTGAGAACCAACCCCTACCTGCAACTGTGTTGCCATGGCAATGCTCCATTTAAATAAATGTGTGATATAAATGAAATGGATGGAAAAATTTAGTTTATCATATATTAATAAAAATACATCCAGCCTAGGATCCTGAGCAAAAAACCCTATGGGGACCATGCTCTATCACCAACAGCCAGGTAGCCATTTTCACTTGAACATGAGACAACCTCATGTCGTAGCCCTTACATTTTAGGTATCTCCTTCAAGGAGCTCCTATTTAACACAGTAGCTTCAAATTTGCTCATTATTAAAGCAAACACAACTCCAGCACCCCCAACAAATTTTGAATGGAACTTTGAAATTTGGGCGGCAGGCAAAGTCGGGGGCCTCGGCGACCCAATCCCCGGACACAGAATTTGGCGCTAGGGACTTTGAATGTCACCTCGCTGGCGGTGAAGGAGCCTGAGCTTGTGCGGGAGGTTGAGAGATACCGACTAGAGATAGTCGGGCTCACCTCCACGCACAGCTTACGCTCTGGAACCCAAATCCTTGAGAAAGGCTGGACTCTCCACTACCCTGGAGTTGACTGCAATGAGAGGCGGCGGGCTGGTGTGGGCTTGCTCATTGCCCCCCAGCTTAGCCGCCATGTGTTGGAGTTCACCCCGGTGAACTAGAGGGTCGCTTCCCTGCGCCTTCGGGTCGGGGATAGGTTTCTCACTGTTGTTTGTGCTTATGGGCCAAATGGAAGTGCAGAGTAGCCTACTGGAGTTTCAAGAAGGGGTGCTGGAAAGTGCTCTGAACCGGGGACTTTGTCGTTCTACTGGGGGACTTCAACGCTCAAGTGGGCAGCGACAGTAATTAGGGATGTAACGATATTGACAATATCGCGCTATCGCGGTGGTAAACGTGTCTCGATATCGTCGTGGTTGGGTTACAATATTAAAAGGACAGGTGTCCGTCAAAAAGCAAGAGGACTAAACACAGTCCCGCGGAACAAATCATTGTTAACTACATAGACCATGATTATTTGCGCCGCGTCGTTACAACAACCGTTGTTAAGCCAATAGGATTGCACGCTGCACGCTGTCTACACAAGCTCACAGAAAGCCAGCATGGCCGACAGCGATACTTGTAAGGATGAAAACAACAAAATAGAAGTTGAGATTGTGCCAGCCCCTGCAGCTTTTAAATCAGATGTCTGGAAACATTTTGGTTTCGCCGTGTCAAAAAACGTGAAAGGAGAGAAGGTGGTGGACAGACAATGAACTATGTGCAAGCACTGCCACAGTAAACTGCGATACAACACAGGAAACACAAGCAACATGCGAAGTCATCTGACGACCAATCATCCCGAAAAGTTTGCAGATTCTCCCACAAAACGAGTCCTGTCCGGTCAAAAAACCCTGAAGGAGGCCTTTTCAACAACTATGCCACACAACAGCGCAAGGGCTCAAGAAATCACAAGGTACATAGCGTGATTTACATCCCTTTTCTGCAGTAGATGGCAAAGGATTTAAAAGGTTAGTGGGCAAGCTTGAGCCGAAGTTAAGTTATGTTCCTGAATACCAGTTTTAAAAGGCTGCTTTTATTTGCCTTGCACATTTAAACCTAACTTAACTTAATCTTTGTTTGCACTTAAAGGGAATTCCCTATTGTTTACAATTGTTCTAGTTGCTTCTAAACTTGAACATTGCACAGAAGAATTAGTTATGCAACCAAATATTACTATACAGAATATTGATGTTCCTGACTACAACTTGCACTTTAAAAGCACTGTGATTAGCGTTTTATGTTGTCATGGATCCATAAATACTACAATAAATTGCCTGTTGACTGGCAAAAGCAGAATAAATGTCAGTATTTTTTTGCTATTATCATCACAAACAGTATCGTGAGCTATTTAACAATACCGTGAGCTTTTCCACAATATCGCAATAAATATCGTACCGTGAGGTTAATATCGAAATTGTATCGTACCGTGAGATTTTGATATTGTTACATCCCTAACAGTAATAGGTGGGGCGTGACTGGGAAAACCGGTCCCTCCGATCTGACCCAGAGTGTTGTTCTGTTATTGGACTTCTGTGCTAGTCACAGTTTGTCCATAATGAACACCACGTTCAAGGATAAGGGTGTCCAACCAGTGCACATGGCACAGAAAACCCTAGGCATGTCTTAGTCGCTCGGGTGAAGAGAGGGGCGGAGCTGTCAATTGATCACCACCTGGTGGTAAGCTAGATCCGACGGCAGGGGAGGAAGCTGGACTGACTCGGCAGACCCAAACGTCTTTTTTCAAGAAGGGGGACCGGAGGGGGTGTTCCAACTACAAGGCGATCACTCTCCTCAGGCTCCCTGTGAAAGACTATGCCAGGGTACTGGAGAGGAGAATGCAGCCGACAGTCAAACCTCGGATTCAGGAGGAACAATGCGGTTTTTGGCCCGGTTGTAGAACACTGGACCAGCTCTATACCCTCTCCAGGATGCTGGGAGGGTTTATGGGAGTTTGCCCAACCACTCCACATGTGTTTTGGGGATCTGGAGAAAGGCATTCAACTGTGTCCCTCGTGGCGCCCTGTCGGGGGTGCTCTGGGAGTATGGGGTCCAGGGGCCTTTGCTAAGGGCTGTCTGGTCTCTGTACAACCGAAGCAGGAGCTTGGTTTGCATTGAAGGCAGTAAGTCAGAACTGTTGGTGCATGTTGGACTCGGGCAAGAGTGCGCTTTGTCACCGTTTCGGTTCATTATCTTTATGGACAGGATTTCTAGGCGAAGCCAGGGGCCGGAGGGAGTCTACTCCCTAATGGCCTACTAAACATAAAAGCCTATGACAAGCCACTCCTACCTGCAACTGTGTTGCCATGGCAATGCCTTAAACCTTTCATACAAATTAATGGGATGGGATAATGGGATATGTCAATTTCATCAATATCTTAATGAAATTTGGCAAAGAAATCCTGCCATGGACCTGAGCAAAAAACCCTATGGGAACAATACCCTACCACCAACAGCACCCTCAGCAAAATTGGAATAATTTGAGAATTTAACTCTTGTTTCTTGCAGTTGCGAGGGAAGGCGAGGACCGTTTTGACGCTGCTTGCAGCTTTACTTTTACTCTTGCATTTAGTCTGACTTCACTATGTTTATTGTAACAGGAATCATCTGTGCAAAATTGTCTTATTTTACAGTGAAATAGCTAAAAAAAGAAAAAGAAAAAAAAAGAAATAAAATGAAATTGGCACCAAATTAAATGCAGATAAATCTTGGCAATGCGTTGACGCAATGTTTAACGAGGTAGATAATTACAGGTATGTTACAGTCTACAACAATAAACAGCAAAATGTTTGAGGTAAGGACTAAACTTCAGTTTAAAGTCCTGGGTTCGATTCTCATCCAGGGTAGGGCCTTTCTGTGTGGCGTTTCATGTTCTCCCCGTGTCTGCGTAAGTTTCCACCGGGTGCGCCGGTTTCCCCTAACACCAAAAACATGTACAATAGTTTACCCCCCAAACATGAGGTTTTCATTGTAAATAATACATTCATTCATTCATTCGTTCTCAATTGACTTACCTGGTTAAATAAATTAAAAAAATAAAAATAATAATAATAATAATAATAATAGCAGGAAAGGTTAGAATGAGATTGTGATGGCAAAAAGAAAATCAGCTAGTGGTTAGTGGCACTGTAAAAGGACTACACTAATTCCCTCACCCCTGCTCTCCTTACCTGAGGTTTGGCATCCTTATACTGCAAGCACAGCTCCGAGTGTCTGTTGACTCCACTCCACTGGGACAAATGCACAAAAAAAACATTCACTGGAGCTCACCTTAACATGCCTTTTCCATTTATGGCTTATTAATAATATATCAAACCTATTAGTAAGAATAACGCACTCACTCACGCACGCACGCACACACCTCCAACAAGTAAGGCAAGTCTTAAGAATAATAAGGTGGCTAAAGGACGTTACCACAGACGTTAAGACACGAAAGATCCTCACCATGCATGGAGGGTTCCATCCCAAATCCAGCACCCTGAGACCGTAAAGAAGGCGGCCGTGGACTAGTGAGAGTGAGAGCCACTATCCAGGATGAAACATCCAAGATCCACAAGTACATCAAAGATAAGGCCCCAACAGATGACGTGCTCAGTGAATGTCTCAGGCAATGGGGAACAGAGGAAGAGGAGCTGGAGGAGGGACCATCATGGGAGGACAAACCCCTACATGGGATGTACCACCGGAACATAACTGAAGTGGCTGATATCAAGAAATCCTACCAATGGCTAGAACGGGCCGGACTGAAGGACAGCACAGAGGCACTCATCATGGCTGCACAGGAGCAGGCCCTGAGCACCAGAGCAATAGAGGCCCAAATCTACCACACCAGACAAGACCCAAGGTGTAGGCTGTGCAAACAGGCCCCTGAGACAATCCAACACTTAACTGCAGGGTGTAAGATGCTGGCAGGGAAAGAATACATGGAGCGCCATAACCAAGTGGCTGGCATAGTGTACAGGAACATCTGTACGGAGTACGGACTGAAAACCCCGAGGTCAAAGTGAGAAACACTGTGTTGATGCATTCTGGGTAATCTGATGCTTCCCGCCTAAGGCTGACGTCACTTTGTTTGTCTGCCGGTGGACGAAGGACGCATCCCGGTGACGAATCTCTCCTGGCATTGTCCCAAAGTTACGTATTTATTATTTCTTAAACATTGTCAACACTTTAACTGTGCACCACACCTCATTCATTGTTATTCTGATTATATTTCTGCTAGAGGTTAGTACTAGAGTTGCTGTCGTTTTCTGAACAGGGCATTTTTGTTTGTGCTAGCTAGCCCGCTAGCTAACATGCTAGCGGGTTTTTAGCAATTGAGTTAGCGCTTAGCATACCTCGATTGTTGTGTTTGTTACTGTTTTCTTACTGGTGGTTAGTCTTGTTGTGTGTTCTGAGTTTTCCCTGTAACTTGTGGTTGTACTCCTGTGTGTGTGTGTGTGTGTGTGTGTGTGTGTGTGTGTGTGTGTGTGTGTGTGTGTGTGTGTTAGAATTTATTATTGTGAGTTGTGAATAGTTGGCTTGACTTAGCTGTACCTACACTAGCTTAGCTAAGCTTTTCTGTGTTGTTTGCATCTGCTTGGGGCAATAGGTTGGCATTATTGTTCGGTATTACTAGACAGATTGTCTCTATTAGAGAGACGTATTTGTGAGTTAGAGCAGCTAGATCAGCATAGACAGGGTTTGGTTACTTTAGATGTGTCAGGGTTTCCAGATAGTATCAGATGCAGGTCTTATAGCAGTCCTGCTAGCGTTAGCTCCAGTTGCTTTGGCACCCCTCTGACTACGAACCGGTTTTCCGCGCTTTCAAGTCAGCTTGTCCGCACAGATCACTGGCCTGTTCCCTCTGCGCCGGCCAGCCGGAGCGAGCATCGTACTCTGGTGATAGGGGACTCCATTACCCGCAATGTTAGACTTGAGACGCCAGCCATTGTCCACTGTTTACCGGGGGCCAGGGCTTCCGACATAGAGGCTAACCTTAGGGTGCTGACATCACACAGGAAGGGAGAGTTTCCCAGGACACATACTCGCACTACATACAAGCAGATAGTTATTCATGTCGGCACCAATAATGTAAGAATGAGGCAGTCTGAGGCAAAGATAGCCTAGCTAGGACTTTTGAACCAGGGAACAAGATGAGTCGGCATCGATTAATTGTCTCTGGCCCCCTCCTGGTAAGGGGTAGTGATGAACAGTATAGCAGATTAGTTTCCATGAACCGGTGGCTGGCCCGGCATTGTAGTCAGAAAGGTTATGGTTTTGTGGATAACTGGTCTTCTTTCTGGGGCCGCCCAGTTTCACCCCACATGGCGGACTTCCTGTTAAGTTTAGGGTGTTGCTGTCATTGACTTTTCTGTTTGCCCTGAGATGTCCTATGGATGACCCAAGTTTCATTTTTCTACGTTGGAAAAAAGTTACTTTCACTTTCCATAGGCCCAATGTATTTTGACTTTTGTAGGGGTCGCCACTGAGTCATTTTTCATATTTTTTTAGACTTCAAATACATAAATTTTTCGCCGAGCTTGAAGTCTGGGACCAATAAAAATGACTTTTGTGCATGTTCACTGGGTCAAATTTAGGATAATTTGGTTGGAAGAAAAAAAATACAAAAAAAATTAAAAAAAAATTCCGAGCAAAAATAATAGGCCCTACCGGTCATCACCGGCTCGGGCCTAATTATCAAAAGTGGTGTTTGTGTGTAAACACCTATAAGCACGCCCTAAGCACGCCCTCAGCACTGCAAAGGCTTATTTCTCATCTCTAATCAGAGAAAATCGGCATAACCCCAGGTTTCTATTTGGGACAGTTGCTAAACAATAAATAAGTACTATAAATAAATAATAAGTACTACGTGTTATGGGAGTTATACATTTCTTATTGTTAATAAGTACTGGTTGCTCTTAGTTCTGCTCATGTCATGTGTCTCAGGCTAATCCAAACAGACATGGACATAGACGTAACCACCTACATTCTGCACCTGGGAACTTGTCATGGGAAGGCGTGAACGATATGCCTCCTACCTCTGTATGTATGGCATGATATGAAATCTCATTTATTGTTTACCTTTGCAAGCACACATTATCCTGTACTAGTGTCTGTGTGTGTGATTTGCTTCATTCTTGCAAGAATTAAAACCTAACCATTCATTCTCAATTGTATGCCATCTCCATCGTCTCTCTTATCAATCTGAAAATTCATTTTTAGTTCAAATGCCACAAAGCATCCTATTAACAATACACAAACAGCCCAGAGACAAGCCCCAAAACCTCTGGAACTGAAGTAATTTAGAGTGACCAAAATTTTACTTTCTGGTCACAACCATAAACAATACATTTGGAGAGGAGTCAACAAGGCACACCATTCCTACAGTCAAAACACAGAGGTGGATCACTGATATTTTGGGGAACAACAAGACTGCAAGCTAAGAACTGGGGTACATAAACTTAACAGGGTCATTTGGGTAGTTTCTGTTGTCATTATGATTTAAAAAGAGTAAACACAATGGCTTCACTTAACCACTAACCTTAGGCAAGACCCTTCGCGCTACTGCCTACCTCATAAAAATGATGAGAAACAGTAAATGCTATGAGAAGCCGGATCAGACGACGCCCGGGCCAAACAAGGTCTACCACAGGTGTTGGGGAACCAGAGCAACGTGGCAGCCATTCCGCGCCTATGGCCTCTCCGACCATCACTATCAACATTCTAACACATTCATACGAGGCAAGGTGGGTTAAGTGTCTTGCCCAAGGACACAACGACAGTATGAACTGTGGGGAGAGCGGGAATCGAACCTACTACCTTCCGGTTGAAGGACGGCCGCTCTACCACTGAGCTACTGCCGCCCCAAACCGATGTCACAAAGACGCATCATAAATGGATCCACAGCGGAGAAATTTTCGGAGTTATTTGACCCCAGTGTTTTTTATGGCTGTAGTGAGCCTGAATCTTTTATGCAGTCTTTTAATAACCACTGTTTGTCTGTTTTAAATAAGGTTGCTCCGCTAAAAAGTAAACACACCTTCCCTAAAAATCCCTACCCTTGGATAAATGAGGAAATCTTATCTTGCAGGAGAAACTGTCTTTGTGGAAATGCACAAGCTTGGAAGTCCACAGACTGCACCTGAAGGAGCTCATCATGTCATGTTAAAATAAAACAGGCCAGATCTGCCTATTTCTCTAATCTTGTTGTTCTGAACAAGAAAAATCCTAAAGTCCTGTTTGACACAATATCAAGAATTGTCTCTCCTTTAGCTCCTCATTTACCAGTCCACTCAAAATCTGACTGCAACAGGTTTTTACATTCCTTTGTGAATAAGGTACATGATATAAGAGCCTCTATAAACCCATCATCTGTAAACACATCTTGGGGTTTATCTCCTCAGTGCTCTTGGTCCACCTTCTCACCTGTCACTGAAGAGGACATTAAGGGTCTACTAAAAAAGGTGAAACCATCATCAAGCCCTCTAGATGTAATGCCAGCTTCACTGCTTTTAAATGTATTTTATTTAGTTGGTCCATATGTTGTTAAACTGATCAACCTTTCTCTTTTAACTGGTTCTGTGCCCAGCTCTTTTAAACAAGCAGTCGTCAGCCCCATTCTGAAGAAGCCCAAATTGGATTCTTTTGAACCAAACAACTACAGGCCAATCTCTAAATTGCCTTTTGTATCTAAAATCTTGGAGAGAGTGGTGGCGGAGCAGCTGACTGCGTTTCTTAGTGAAAATAATTTTATAGATAAATTTCAATCAGGCTTCCGAAAATGTCTTTCAACTGAGACTGCCCTGCTGAAGATATCTAGTGACATTATGATGGCGGCTGACTCTGGGCAGTACTCTGTCTTGATCCTACTGGATTTATCGTCTGCTTTTGATACTCTGGACCATAATGTATTGTTAAAGCGTCTACAATATGAAACGGGTTTCTCTGGATCAATTTTAAAGTGGTTTTCTTCCTACCTGAGTGACAGATCTTTTTGTGTCTCTATTAACAATATTCTGTCTGAAATGACCCCTCTGTCATATGGAGTTCCTCAAGGCTCAGTGCTAGGTCCTCTTTTGTTTTTATTGTACATACGCCCTCTTGGTGAAATAATTCACGGTTTTAAAAATGTGTCTTATCACTTTTATGCTGATGACATTCAGTTGTACTGTTCTTTTAAAGACTGAGTTTCATAAACTTACTGATTTGTTGAACTGCTTGTCTTGCATAAAGAACTGGTTATACAATAACTACCTACAGCTGAATGCAAAAAAGACTGAAACTTTAATCTTTGCACCAGATCAAAAAATACCTCAAATCAAACAACACCTTGGTTCCCTGGGTTCTTCCGTCCAGTCGAACCTCAGAAACCTTGGTGTTCTGTTTGACCAATCTATGTCTCTGGACAGTCATTCTTGACAGTTGGTCAAAAACTGTTTTTATCATTTGAGAAACATTTCTAAATTGAGAGTGTTTTTGTCTAAAGCTGACTTGGAGATGATTATTCATGCTTTTATTTCTTCTCGTCTTGATTATTGTAATTCTCTTTTTACTTGTTTTAACAAATTGTCTCTGAGTTGGCTACAAATGGTGCAAAATGCTGCAGCCAGGCTTTTAACTGGAACCAACAGAAGGGCTCACATTTCCCCGGTTTTATCCTCACTTCATTGGCTTCCAGTCAAATTCAGAATTGATTTTAAAATTTTAGTCTTGACTTTTAGAGCTCTGCATGGACAGGCCCCCCAGTACATCACTGACCTGCTGACCCCTTACTCCTCCTCCCGCGCTCTTCGGTCTTCTAGCCAAAACCTTCTAACGGTCCCCAAAACCCGTTTTAAAACTCGGGGAGACCGGTCTTTCAAAGCAGTCGCCCCCAGACTCTGGAACGCCCTGCCCCTGTCACTGCGAGTGGACGCTTCTGTTGATTCTTTTAAAAAGCAGCTGAAGACACTTTTATTTAAACAAGCTTTTAGTTGATTGGGCTTTTTATGTTTTATGTTTTTAATATTTTGTGGTTTTAATTTTTATTGTTCTTTTATTGCACTTTGTAAAGCACTTTGTGATTTATATCTGTGAAAGGTGCTATATAAATAAAATTTCCTTACTTACTACTGGAACAAGAACAAGACGGAGATGAGCGAGATGCGATAACAAGGCTCTGTTGGAATGCTACTACTCCAGTAACCCTAGTCAGAGGGGTTACATGAAGAGGATGTGGGATGAACAAGCCTCTCCCATGGTACCTCTTAAATGGTCGTCGTGTAAGGGCGCCGCCATACGGTGATTTTACAGCAAAATACAGCGATATACCTCCGTCCACCAGAGGGCAGGCTCCAAAAGCGGAAATATAAGGAGAAACCCAATGGCGACTTTACAAGAGTAAAACTCATGTTTACAGCCTGGTACAAAAGATGGCTCCGGTCTCTAGAGCTAGGTTTTTACTACGTGACAACTCTGGGGGGGTGAATTTTTGAAAATTACGTTGGTTTATGCTATCTAAAAACTATTGTTTTACTATGGAGTAAAACCCGAAAAGCCCGGATGTAACGGCCATTTTATTGCCCATTCGTAATGACAATATTGGTGAATAGGGGACCAATGGGCGGATATCATCCATAATTATACTATCTATGGGGATGAATGGATACTTTGAAACCCACAATCCAGGCTTACAGTGGGGATCGAAAGTTTGGGCACCCCAGGTAAAATGTTTTATTAATGAGCATAAAGACGCCAAGAAAAGATGGAAAATTTTCCAAAAGGCATCAAATGACAGATTAGACATCCTTATAATAAGTAAAAAAAAGTTTGATTTCATCATTTACACTTTCAAAATAACAGAAAACAAAAAAATGGTGTCTGCAAAATTTTTTTTTTGGGCACCCTGCAAATACCTTGTACTGCCCCTTTTGGCAAGCTAGGACCTGACAGTGTCATGGATTGTTCTCAATCATCGTCTGGATAGACCAGGTGATGTCAATCTCAAAGGTTTTAAATGCCCAGACTCATCTGACCTTGCCCCAACAATCAGCACCATGGGTTCTTCTAAGCAGTTGTCTAGAAAACTGAAACTGAAAATAGTTGACGCTCACAAAGCAGGAGAAGGCTATAAAAAGATAGCAAAGCGTTTTCAGATGTCAATATCCTCTGTTCGGAATGTAATTAAGAAATGGCAGTCATCAGGAACAGTGGAAGTTAAAGCAAGATCTGGAAGACCAAGAAAAATATCAGACAGAACGGCTCGCAGGATTGTGAGAAAAGTAAGTCAAAACCCACGTTTGACTGCACAATCCCTCCAGAAAGATCTGGCAGACACTGGAGTTGTGGTACACTATTCCACTCTAAAGAGATACTTGTACAAATATGGACTTCATGGAAGAGTCATCAGAAGAAAACCTCTTCTACGTCCTCAACACAAAAATCAGCGTTTGAAGTTTGCAAATGAACATAAAGACAAGCCTGATGCATTTTGGAAACAAGTTTTGTGGACCGATGAGGTTAAAATAGAACTCTTTGGCCGGAATGAGCAAAGGTATGTTTGGAGAAGAAAGGGCACAGAATTTAATGAAAAGAACCTCTGTCCAACTGTTAAGCATGGGGGTGGATCGATCATGTTTTGGGGTTGTATTGCAGCCAGTGGCACAGGGAACATTTCACGAGTAGAAGGAAAAATGGATTCAATAAAATTTCAGCAAATTTTGGATGCTAACTTGATGCCATCTGTGAAAAAGCTGAAGTTAAAGAGAGGATGGCTTCTACAAATGGATAATGATCCTAAACACATCTCAAAATCCACGGTGGATTACATCAAGAGGCATAAACTAAAGGTTTTGCCATGGCCTTCACAATCTCCTGACCTCAACATAATTGACAATCTATGGATAGACCTTAAAAGAGCAGTGCGTGACAGACAGCCCAGGAAATATATAAATATAAATAATATATATATATATATATATATATATTTTTATATATATATATACACACACACACATATATACACACACACACACACACACACACACACACACACACACACAGTATATACTAATACTGACCGCTTTTCCTAGAGAGGTGTTCGGGGCAGACATGTTTTTCAAATCGTTCGGATCTGCAAGAAAAAAAAATACTATTGTTATAATGTTGACATTATATAATTTCCAGACTCATTTATGGTGCTGTTCTAACTTCCTACAATTTTTCTGAAGAAGTAATGCCACAGGTTTTGCTTGTGTTTCATGCGATGTACACCTGTAATTCACAAAGCTAGATAGGACTTTATTGATCCCTTTATTAAGGGGAAATTCACTTGTACAGCAGCTCTTAGACAGGTACAGTGCAAAAAGTAAAAAAAAAATAAAAGGTGCACATGCATATAACCCCCACGGGTAGTAGATCCGGACCAGAACCTCCCACCATAAGAACAGTTTCTTACCTTTTGCTATTCAACTCATTAACACTGGCCATAGACACTCTAATTTAGAATTTTCTATGTAAAATCACAATTTATAGGCTGTACAAAAGTTAAAGTATGGCAAAATTAAATTTTGCAGCTTGTTTTCTTTGGTGCAGTGTTTTATGAGTTTGTGTTGGATTATTATGTTACCACAGGAACAAATAGTTTTTTTTTTTTACACACGTCACAAAACTGCAGTAAGATAAGTCCACACGGCGCTCGCTCGTCCTGTTGCTGCTCTGTTCACTTCTGCCGATGATAACGTGACGACACGGCGACACACACATAGCAGGGGAAGGAGGCGAAGGTGACAACTGCATACACATCTGTTTACCGTTTAAATTACCTCCACTCAGAGGTAAAGTAGCAAAGGAGGAGCTTGTGCGTGCATATGTGTGAAACACAACAACTGTCTAATGCCGTTAAGTCTGAGTCTGTTTACGCATTGGCAGGATGTAAACTGGTTTACATTGCTCAACGGTGTGGTGAACCAGCCGCAGATGCTTCACCATGATGCAACATACAGTATTAGTTTATTACAATAATTACACTTAGTTTTGTCTTCACGGACGAGCTACGAGCCAGGATTTCAACCCATCGGGAAATCAGAGAGTGCTGCGCCCTGATTTTCACCGAGACCTGGTTCTCAGACAAGGTCCCGGACAACGCCATTCAGCTACAGACTCACTCGCTTCACCGAGGCGACCGAACGGCTGCATCCGGTAAGTCTAAAGGCGGGGGTGTGTGTGTGTTTGTAAACAACTCGTGGTGCGAAGATATACAGACTGTTGACGAGCACTGTTCACCAGATGTGGAGTTATTACTGCTGAAGTGCCGTCCGTATTATCTACCGAGGGAATTTACTGCTGTGTTTTTGGCCGCTGTTTACATCCCCCCGCGTGCTGACTCCGCAGCAGCACTCAGCAAACTCCATGACGTCATCAGCGCGTTAGAAACGGCTCATCCTGACGCTGTTTTTATTGTTGCTGGTGACTTCAACCACTGTAGTTTGCGGACTGTATTCCCCAAATACCACCAGCATGTTGACATTCCCACCCGTGATAAAAACACTCTTGACCACGTCTACAGCAACATACGTGGTGCATACAGGGCTGCACCCGCCCCACTTCGACACTGACCACATCTCTTTGTTCCTGTACCCTGCCTACAGACAAAGACTGAAACAAGCACACCCTGTCACCAAACAGATCAAACTCTGGACCCCGGAGAGCGAGATCACCCTGCAGGATTGTTTTGCACTGACAGACTGGGATGTGTTTAAAGCTGCAGCCACTGTGGAGGACTCTTCCATTAGCGTACAGGATTATGCTGAGTATGTGTCTGGGTACATCAGCACTTGTGTTGATAACATCGTGCCCACCATACAAATCAGGAAGTTTCCCAACCAGAAGCCCTGGATAAACAGTCAGTGCGTCACATGCTGCGTGCTCGCTCTCTTGCATTTAGATCAGGCAATGAGAACGAGTACAAAGCTGCAGTATGGACTGAGAAAAGCCATCACAGCGGCCAAGAGGCAGTACAGAGAGAAGCTGGACAGCTTCTACTCTACTGCGGATTCAGGGCGGATGTGGCAAGGCCTGCAGCACATCACAGACTACAGGACCACCACCAACAACATCGCATCAACAGACAGCCTGCCGGATGACCTCAACAATTTCTACGCCCGCTTTGAGGCTCCCAGCAACACTGCAGAGAGGAGCTCACACACACCTGGATCACCCAACCCCCTCCCTCCACCAACCATCTCAACAACACAGGTACACAGAGCTCTGAGGAAGATCAACCCCAAAGCAGCAGGACCAGACAACATTCCTGGGCGGGCCCTCAGAGCATGTGCCAACGAGCTGGTTGATGTTTTCACCTCCATCTTCAACCTCTCCCTCAGCCAGCGCATTGTACCATCATGCTTCAAGACCACGACCATCGTCCCCCTGCCCAAGAAGAACCCACCCACCTGCCTGAATGACTACAGGCCAGTGGCACTCACTCCAATCATTATGAAGTGTTTCGAGAGAGTGGTGCTGGCCCACATTCAGAGCAGCATACCGACACCATTGACCCCTGCAGTATGCCTACCGGCCCAACAGATCTACCTCGGATGCAATCGCTACTGCCGTCCACTACTCCCTCTCACACCTGGAGAACAAGGACTCATACATACGGATACTTTTTATAGATTACAGCTCCGCCTTCAACACGGTCATCCCACACAAACTCACCCACAAACTGTCCACACTTGGTTTGCACCCCACCCTCTGTGACTGGCTCCTAGATTTCCTGACTGGCAGGCCTCAGTCTGTCAGGATTGGTAATAGGACTTCAGCCAGCACCATCACAAACATTGGTACTCCACAGGGCTGTGTACTCAGCCCCATCCTCTACACCCTGTACACCTACGACTGTGTCGCCTCTCACAAGGACAACATCATCCTGAAGTTTGCTGACGACACCGCAGTGATAGGACGAATCGCTGGCGGTGACGAGGCAGCTTACAGGAGGGAGGTGGCCAGTCTGGTGTCATGGTGTGAAGACAACAACCTCACCCTCAACACGGACAAGACAAAGGAGATGATAGTGGACATGAGGAGGGAGAGGAGAACGCCTCAGCCACTGTTCATCCGGGAATGTGAAGTGGAGAGGGTGAGCAACTTCAAATACTTGGGTGTCCACATCAATGAGGACCTCACTTGGACACCTCACATCACACAGCTGGTCAAGAAGGCTCAACAGCGGCTGTATTTTCTGAGGAGGCTGAGGAAGTTTGGCATGTCGCCCAAGATCCTCAGCAACTTCTACAGCTGCACCATTGAGAGTGTCCTGACCAGCTGCATCACTGTGTGGTACGGCAGCACTTCTGTCATGGACCGCAAACGCCTGCAGAGAGTGGTGAAGACTGCGCAGAAGATCACCAGGACTCCACTGTCCTCTCTGCAGAGCATCTACCATCGCAGAGTCCACAGAAGAGCTGCTTCCATCCTCAAAGACCCCTCCCACCCACAACATGGTCTGTTCACACTTCTACCCTCAGGACGGAGGTACAGAAGTGTGAAATGCAGGACTTCCAGAATGAAGAACTCATTCTTTCCCTCTGCCATAAGACTCCTAAACAGCAGATAGGAGTCTACAATCACAATCACAACATTACATGAACAATTGTTTACCTACTGCACTACCTCACTTTACTTTACACCGTCACTTTACTTTACACGTCACTTTACTTTACACGTCACTTTACACCATCACAACTGCACTACCTCACCTTACTACACTTTACACTTTTTGTATATTTGTATTTTTTTTGGTATACTTCCATTATTATTACTTGTATATTTGTCTTATTTTTTTTTTTTACTTAATTGTGTGACATTTTACTGTGGACGGCAAAGTAAGAATTTCATTGTATAGGGAAACATGCTTTCTGTCTGTACACATGACAATAAACACTTTGAATCTTTGAATCCAAGATGGCGCCGCTGTGTCCGGCCGCCGTCCAGGTCGCTCCGCTTAGATTGTGTTCTTATTTACTTTTTTACCTACTTTTGCTTTCTCTTTTTACACATATTACCTCTGCACTGATTTCATACGAAAAGGTGATACTTTTGGACATTGGACAACGCTTCACTGACCTGTTTCACGACACTTTATCCTCTAACTCGTCGTGGCCACCTGAGATTCTCCGGGCCACCTGAATAGCCACCCAAGGCGTCGGAACAAGAAACACCGCGGGAGACGGGCTGGGATTCGCAACAGACTGAGGAAAAGAGCACACAGCCCTCCTCTACCGAGCATTTTGCTCGCCAATGTCCAGTCTCTGGAGAATAAGATGGATGATCTTAGAGCCAGGATAAACTTCCAACGGGACATTAGGGACTGTAACATCCTTTGTTTGTCTGAAACGTGGCTCACGCCCTGGGTCCCGGACGCTGCTGTAACGCCGCCTGAAAACTTCTCTGTTTTACGGATGGACAGGACAGCCGAGGCCGGCAAATCCAAGGGTGGGGAGTTTGTTTCATGATTAACAAGAAATGGTGTGACCCCAGGAATATCTCCACTCTGTCGCGCTCCTGCTCGCCTCATCTGGAACACCTATCCATTATCTGCCGCCCATCCTATCTGCCTCGGGAGTTTTCATCGATCATCATAACTGCTGTTTACATCCCTCCACAAGCAGACACTGGCTTGGCTTTGTCGAGCTTCACGATGCGCTCAGCGGCAACATCAACAAACATCCCCGCTGCTACTATCATCGCTGGGGACTTTAACAAAGCCAAACTCAGGAAAGTCATGCCTAATTTTTATCAACACGTATCCTGTCCAACCAGAGGACCAAATACACTGGATCATTGCTACACTCAGTTTAAGAATGCCTACAAAGCTCGCTCATTACCGGCTTTCGCAAATCGGACCATGCCGCCATTTTCCTTACACCGGAATATAAACAACGGCTCGTTCAAGAACCTCCGGTGCAGAGGGTTGTGACGCGTTGGTCCGCCCAATCAGAAGCAACGCTACAGGCGGCTCGGCGTAGACTGGGTCATGTTTCGCGCAAGCTCATTGGGACGTCAGCGAGTTCACGGATGTAGCGCTAAGCTTTGTAAACACGCTGGCGAACAAGCTACGGACAAAATAACTATACGCTCTTTCTCTAATCAGAAACCGTGGGTGGACAGATCAATCCGTGCAGCAATAAACAAACGCACTGCTGCTTACAACGCCGGCCTTCTGTCGGGAAACATGAGCGAGTACAAAGCATCGTGCTATGCTCTCCGACACGCAGTAAGTGCCGCAAAACACAGACACAGGGAACGCATTGAGTCACATTTCCAGCTAAATGACTCCCGGCGCATGTGGCAAGGACTAAGGACCATCTGTGACTTTGGAAATAAATCCTCTACAGTGGTGAGAGCAGATCCGTCGCTGGCTGACGAGCTTAACACTTTCTACGGCCGCTTCGAAAGCAATCTAAGCAGTGTGAGTCTGCCGATCAGCGCGTCAGGAAGCAGCCGTCAGAGCAGCGATCATCATGCCATCACCGTGACGGAGGACGAGGTTCGAAAGGCACTAAAACGAGTGAATGTAAGGAAAGCAGCTGGACCTGATGGGATTTCTGGCCGTGTTCTGCGGTCCTGCGCTGATCAGCTCGCTGGTTTGTTTACATCCATTTTTAATGAGTCTCTTGCCACATCGGTGGTTCCCACCCCATTCAAAAATATCGACCATCATCCCTGTACCAAAAAACAATAAACCCTCTTGTCTAAATGACTATCGTCCAGTGGCCCTCACATCAATAGTCATGAAGGTCTTTGAGGGACTGGTTAAAAACGCCATCTGCTCCTCCATCCCGGATACTTTGGACCCCTTCAGTTTGCTTATCGCCCTAACAGATCCACAGATGATGCCATCTCTCACATCCTGTACTCTTCTCTCACACACATTGACAGCAATAACAGGAACTATGTAAGACTGCTATTTATTGACTATAGCTCAGCTTTTAATACTATAGTCCCCATTAAGCTAGCTTCCAAACTCATAGACCTCGGACTGAATCCTTCACTTTGCAACTGGATCCTTGATTTCCTCACCGGCAGACCTCAAGTGGTGAAACTAGGCCAGTACACCTCCAGCTCCATCACACTGAACGTAGGAGCCCCACAGGGCTGTGTCCTGAGTCCCCTGCTCTACTCTCTCTACACACACGACTGCGTGTCCTCGCACAGCTCCACATCCATTATCAAATTCGCTGATGATACTGTGGTTCTGGGCCTCATTCACAACAACAATGAGACCGCATACTTGGATGAAGTAGGAAATTAACATCATGGTGCCAGGACAACTGCCTCTCCTGAATGTGAGCAAAACAAAAGAACTGATTGTAGACTTCAGGAAGACGCAGCAGCAGCCCTACACTCCTCTTATGATAAGCGGGACCCTGTGGAGAGGGTGAGTAGCTTCAAGTACCTTGGTGTAAACATCTCTGAGGACCTGACTTGGACTACTCACACTCAAACTCAGGTAAATAAAGCCAGGCAAAGACTGTACTATCTCGACAGCTGAGGAAATTCAGGGTCTCACCAGCAATCCTGAAAACTTTCTATTCTGGAGCTATAGAAAGCATATTGACTCAATGTATCTCAGTGTGGTATGGGAACAGCTCCAGTCAAGACTGCAAAGCCCTGCAGAGAGTTGTGCGCTTAGCTGAGCGCATTTCAGGGTCTGCTCTCCCCTCTCTGCAGGACATCTACCACAAACGCTGCAGAAGCAGAGCTGCAAAATCACCAAAGACTCCACCCACCCCAGTAATCATATTTTCACTCTGCTGCCATCTGGTAAGCGCTACCGTAGCCTGATGGCAAAAACTGAGAGACTCAGGAGGAGTTTTTTCCCACAGGCCATCAGGCTCTTGAACTCTAAACCAGCTACCTCACACTGACACACTGACAGTGTCACTCTGTTTTGCTACAAACTGTTTTGCACATTTGCTTCCTGCACCTTCATGTGATTCTTAATATTTAAGACCACAGCTAAATGCATATATGCACACTGTACATCCCTGTACATTTTTTAATATTTTAAGTCTACAGTTTACATTCATGTACATTATTTTGCAATCTAGATTTATTCCCACATTACACACTTTTTATATCTTTTATATTTTATTCTTATATTTTTTATTGTTTACTTTTATCTCATTCTTGCATAGCTACATTTATGTATATTTTCATCTGTGTGTTTTCCTAATAATTGCACTGTCCATGGAGCGGACCTGACTCACATTTCACTGCTGGTTATATATGCTGTATATAATTTTGTATGTGACAAATAAAAATCTTGAATCTTGAATCTTGAATCTTCAGTCTGAATCATCACAAAATGCAGCCGTACTTTATAGTGCTTCCCACAGCCCATCTTGTAAACTGATGTTTATCTTACTGTGGGAGGTCCTCAGACTCCTCAAGGACAGCCTGCGCAGAAGGTCAAAAATAAATAAAGCGCGTGCAGAAATCATATTATTATTACAATATTAGGAATCAAATTTTTGATTTCATAACAAGTATCCGATTCCTAATTTTAAGTATCTGATTCCGGAATTAGAATAAATTTTTGATTCATTCATTTTCTACCACTTAGTCACATTAAGGGTCGCGGGTGACTGGAGCCTATCCCAGCAGCTTTGGACCTGAGGCACCCTTGACAATGGCCAGTTAGTTGCAGGGCTGACATTTAGAGACAGACAGTGACAGATAACCATTCACCTTCACGTTCATTGACTAGGGACACTTTAGAATTGCCAATTAACCTGTACATGCATGTCTTTGGACGGTGGGAGGAAGCCGGAGTACCCGGAGAGAACCCAAGCACTCTGCACCCAATTTTTGATTCCCAACACTAATTTATATACATATTTGCAAAGCACATGTGTTACACATGAGAAGTATAAAGTCTAACTGCTGCGGTAGCGCTCCTTCCTGCACTGAAGGTGTCTCAGTCTACCGCTTAATTTAAAACTTTTAGTTTTTGTTTAAAGTTAATGATTAGTATTACATCAGCTTCTTTTAAAGATTGAAAGGTGCTTCAACTAACTTGGTTATTTTAGTTTATAAAAAGAAAATGCAAAAGTGACATATTTTTTATCTAGGCAAGGCAAGGCAATTTTATTTATATAGCACAATTCATACACTGGGTAACTCAAAGTGCTTTACAGGAATAAAAGACAATTTACAAGATTTATATTAAGAAACATAAGAAAAAATTAAAAACATTTTAAAAAGAAGAGTGCAGATAAACGAAAAAACAAACACTTTAGGTTGTAGTGTAGGCGGAGCTAAAGAGGAAGGTTTTTAACCTCCCCTTGAACATTGTTAAAGTTGAAGCTGTTCCAGATTTTTGCTGCATGAAACTTAAACGCTGCTTCACCTTGTTTAGTTCTAACTCTGGGCACGAGCAGAAGGCCTGTCCCAGATGTTCTCAGAGTCCGAGGAGGTTCATAAGTAACTAGCATGTCAGAGATATATTCTGGTGCTAAACCATTTAGAGACTTGTAAACCAGCAGTGCTGTTTTGAAGTCTATTCTCTGAGCAACAGGAAGCCAGTGCAGGGATTTTAAAAATGCCGTGATGTGGTTGTACTTCCTGGTTTTGGTTAGAACCCGAGCAGCCGCGTTCTGAATAAGCTGCAGCTGTCTTAACCCTCGTTTTGAGAGACCAGTGAGCAGGCCGTTACAGTAATCTAACCTGCTGGAGATAAAAGCATGGATAAGTTTCTCTAAGTCTGGTTGAGACATATGGGTGCACGTGGCAGAGTGGTTAGCACTCCTGCCTCACAGCAAGAAGGTCGTGAGTTCAAAACCCGGCCGACTCAAACATTCTCGGCCGACTCCGGTCTTTCTGTGAGGAGTCTGTATGTCCTCCACGTGTTACCGTGGGTTCTCTCTGGGTACTCCGGCTTCCTCCCACCGTCCAAAGACATGCATGTATAGGTCAATTGGCAAATCTAAAGTGTCCCTAGTGAATGAATGTGAGAGTGAATGGTTGTCTGTCACTGTCTATGTCTAAATGTCCAGGGTGTACCCCGCCTCAGGCCCAAAGCTGCTGGGATAGGCTCCAGTCACCCGCGACCCCTAACGGGACAAAGCGGTAGAAAATGAATGAATGAATGAATGGTTGAGACATCATCCCTTTGACTCTGGAAATGTTTTTAAGGTAATAAAATGCAGATGATGTAATTGTTTTTTAATGTGACTGTGGAAATTCAAGTCTATGATGATCCCTAGATTTCCAACCTGTTTTTAGATTTTAGAGAAAGAGACTCGAGGTGACTGCTGACACTTTCTCTTTGTTTCTGTGGCCCAAAGATGATTAGTTCAGTCTTGTTTCTGTTCAGTTGGAGAAAATTATTTTGCATCCACATGTCAATCTGTTCGATGCAGTGACACAGTGAATGGATTGGTCCATTTTCACCTGCTGTGAGTGAAATGTAAATCTGAGTGTCATCTGCATAATTATGGTATGATACGTCACAGCTGCGTATTAACTGGCCTAAAGGAAGCATGTAGAGATTGAATAATAGAGGTCCCAAGATAGACCCCTGTGGAACCCCACATGTCAGGGCCATTTGGTCTGACACACAGTTACCAACCGAAACAAAGTACTTCCTGTCTTCAAGATAGGACTGAAACCATTTAAGGGCAGTTCCAGTGATACCTATCCATTCCTCTAATCTTTGTGTCAGGATTTCACGGTCCACTGTATCAAACGCAGCACTCAAGTCCAACAGAACTAAGACAGAGGCCTGCGTCAGTGTTCAGACGGATGTCATATGTGACTTTGATAAGTGCAGTCTCAGTCTGTGATGGGGCCTGAATCCTGACTGAAAAGGATCAAAGCAGTTGTTAAGTAATAGAAAGTCATTAAGTTGTTGATATACAACTTTTTCGATGACTTTCCCTAAAAGTTGTTGAGCACTGTAGCATCAAGACTGCTCTTCTTTAGGAGAGGCTTAATGACAGCAGTTTTTAAGGCCCTGGGAAATGTTCCAGACTGTAAGGAATTATTGACTATATCAGTGAGTTGTGGTAACAAACTGCTTAGTACTGATTTTAGAAATCTAGTGGGTAAAACATCGAGGCAGCAGGTGGATGAACTCAGGCTGGAGACAGTTTTTTCAATTGTTCTGTCATTAATTTGTGTAAAATGTGTTAAACCAACCAAGTGTCTCCTAGGTGGCTGCAGTGTTGTTTTATGCCCTTTGGACTGTATCGCATGTTTAATGCCTTGAACCTTGTCGTTGAAAAACAATGCAAACTCATTGCATTTAGTGGTGGAAACTAATTCTGGTGGAAATGGAGCTGGAGGGTTTGTTAATCTGTTCACTGTAGCAAACAGGACACGCAGGTTGTTACTATTGTTGTTGATAATCTCTGAGAAGAATATTTAGGCCCGAGCCGGTGATGACCGGGAGGGCCTATTGTTTTTGCTCGGATTATTTTTTTATTTTTTTTTATTTTTTCTTCTTCTCCCCATATGATCCTAAATTTGACCCAGTGAACATGAACGAAAAGTCATTTTTATTGGTCCCAGCCTTCAAGCCCAGCGAAAAATTTATGTATTTGATGTCCCCGAAAATAAAATACGAAAAATGACTCAGTGGCGGCCCCTAGAAAAGTCAAAATACATTGGGCCTATGGAAAGTGAAAGTAACTTTTTTCCAACGTAGAAAAATTAAACTTGGTACATCCATAGGACACCTCAGGGCAAACTGAAAAGTCAATGACAGTCACACCCTAAACTCAACAGGAAGTCCGCCATGTGGGGTGAAATGCGCGGCCACTAAAATCGCACTTTTGCGCAGAAAGATGCAAATCATTGTGTTTTAATTTAAATGGCCCCAAATTTGGTGAGTATCATCTAGACACGTGTGCCAACCAAAGTTGTAACTTTGTTGTTGATATCTTATCGGGTATGGGTGTGGCAAGCCTGTAACGAGGTGGCCATTTTTGTGAAGATAAACGCTCTTAACTCTCAAACGCCTTCTCGGATCGAGTTGGACCCAAAAAGGCGTTTGTGCACATTCATGACCTGAACACAAAAATATGTAAATAAAAGGGTTATCTTTAGAAATGGCTCTCAGCGCCCCTACAAACTTATAATGGGACCCAAGAATTTAGTTTGTCATAGAGACATGAAATTTGGTACACACATCTCTTATGTCATGGAGCATAAAGCCAATGACAACCACCCCTATCTATAAATGTGTTGCCATAGCAACGTCCCAAATATGTTGAAAAAGTCAATGGGAAGTGAAAATTTTAGTTTGTCGTAGGCAAATGAAACTTGGTACACACATCCAGTATGGGCTTATGAACAAAAAAGCCAAAAGAGACCACACCTTATCACACACGGGAAGGCGGCCATTTTGAATTGAAAAAGGAGAACCGACTTAAAATACACCTCTTTTTTAAAAGAACACAGAGAATAGCTGCTTCATTCCACAGACACCAAACTTGGGCAAAATGAGCTAAACACATGTATGTAAAATAGACAGGTGTTTTTCTTGACGTTTTTGCTCGAGTTATATTTTTTTATTATAATTTGGTTTTTTTTTTTAGTATAATTTTTCTGTAAAATGATCCTCAATTTGACCCAGTAAACGTGGAACTAAAAGTCATTTGTATTGGTCCCAGACTTCAAGCCCAGCGAAAAATTTATGTATTTGAAGTCGCCGAAAAAAAAATACGAAAAATGACTCAGTGGCGACCCCTAGAAAAGTCAAAATACATTGTGCCTATGGAAAATGAAAGTAAATTTTTCCAATGTAGAAATACAAAACTTGGTACACCCATAGAACACCTCAGGGCAAACAGAAAAGTTTATTACAGCCATACCGTAAACTCGACAGGAAATCTACTATGTTGGGTGGAATGCGTGACCACCTAAATCGCACCCCTTGTGTCTAAAGGCTTTTCATCTAAACAGCTCCAAATTTGGTGAGTATCATCTAGACACGTGTGCCAAAAAGTTATCAATTTGTTTTTGATACATTTGTGGCTGTGGTCGTAATGAGTCTGTGAAGAGGCAGCCATTTCTTTGGGAAATAAATGCCATTTCCCAATTGCCAGGATCCTTCCTTTAGAGGAGGCCCTCCAGAGCCAAGCCTAGAGTCTTAGAAAACTCCTCAGAATCCTTTGGAACTTGTAACCTTGTACTTTTAGACAGGTTATATTTACATTTTGCCTTTTTAAACAGGGGGGTGCAGCGATTCCTGAGTCATCTCAAATCTCCAGCCAGTACTTTGTTTTTCTCTTTAGCCCAAGCATAATCTATTATTTTCAAAGGTTCAGACAGCTCCCAGGAAAACCAGGGATTGTGGAGACCTTTAACTCTAAATTACAAGGTGGTGTAGCAGGCCCCAGCAGTAGCACAGGCCCGGTTATTTGACATTACCGTGAAGTTTACGCTTTAAAGCACGAAATGCGATCCTCCGAGTGCATGTGTCCCCGCGGTCTCAAGGGAGGCGAGGGCCTTTATCGCCGCTATGCTTTAATTCTCTTTCTTTTTGCAAAGTTTGATTGAAAACATACAAATTTTCTTGTATACCTCATAATGAATTAAGAGTTTCGATTTACGCCATTTTCTTTCGGCTTTCGGCATTCCCTTTTCTGTGCCCTGACAGAGTGAGCATTGCTCCATGAAGCCTTCTGCCTCGTCTGATCACTTTAACCTTAACAGGAGCAATGGTGTCCATAACATTTAAAACACCTGAAGTATAACAATTCAACAAATCAACTTGACCTGATGAGGCATTTTCAAACCTGATTGCCTCCATAAACTGTGTCCTGGTGTTATCGTTAATGTATCTCTTTTTACAACAGTAGGCCCAACAGCAACTTTTGGAATTATGGACAGATGAAAAAAGACACATGAATGATCAGATAGAGCAACATCAATCACAGTGACATCTGAAATATGAACACCTTTAGTAATGACCAGGTCCAGAGTGTGACCTCTGTTATGGGTCGGCTCATTAACATGCTGACAAAGACCAAAAGGATCAAGAATAGTAGAAAGTTCTTTGGCATTTCTGTCACAAACATTATCCACATGCACATTAAAATCACCAGATATGACTATTTGTTCAAATTCTGTGCAAATAACCGAAAGCATTTCAGTAAACTCATTAATAAAATCATGACATTGTTGGGGTGGTTTGTAAAGAACTACATATAAAATAGATGGAGAAAACCTCAACTCCATTTTGAATGACACATACTCAAATGATGAAAACTCTCCAAGTGATAGTTTCTGGATAAGAATATTATCCCTAAGAAAGGCACATACACCACCACCCTTTTTGTTTTCCCGTATTTTGGATAAAAATGTAAAATTCGATGGGGTGGATTCAATAAGGACCGCGTTTCCAGTCCTGCTGTCTAACCATGTTTCTGTTAAAAACATAAAATCAAGCTTATTTGAAGTTATAAAATCATTAATTAAAAAAGATTTGTTTCCCAAAGACCTGACATTGAACACTGCAAGTTTTAAGTCCGTTTGAGCAAGACCTGGCTTTATCTGTTTGCAGGGGATTTGAATTAGATTTGTCTGATTAGACAATCTAACTGTAATTCTCTTCTTTAATCTGCGACTTCTGACTGTAGCTATAGAGCTAGGAGGTAGTGTTCTCTCCCAGGGCCTCAGGTTGATAAGTGGTTTATTATGACGAAAAGTCCTGGAACAGCAGAGGCCCTCAGTGTCCTAATCACTGATAGTAGCCTTGATGCTAATCAAGGCTTTTGGAGCTGGTCTGGGAGGAGCTGGTCTGGGAGGGGGTGGAGGGGGTCTGATAGGGGTGGATTGGACTCTAGGTAGTGGCCGAGGTGAAGCAGTGGTACTCCTGGGTGGTATTGGGGGTGATGTTTTTAGTGATGATGATAGAACCCGTGACCTGGCCAAGTTAGGTGTAAGGGGTATCATCTTAATTCCAGATTTAACTAAAATGTCTAGGTGATCTAGAAATCCCATTGGTGAATCCGGAGATGGGACAGGGATGGTGAGGTCCGCAGAAGGTGTTGATGTTACTGGGGGTCCATGGTCCTATTGGGGAGTCCATTTCAGTGGTGGAGGTGTTGATGGTGGTAGAGTCAGAGGAGGATCCTTGGCTGGTGAGGCAGGAGTGCTTTTTTCATTCAGTGGCTGAGGACCCTTTCTCTGTTCAAGAGGGCGCCCAGAACCATTTAGGTGTCTCAGGGAGTGCAGGAGATTATCCGTTAGCCTCCTGACCCCTCCCCTGTTTAGATGTGGGCCCTTTCCTTTGAACAGGTCGTCACGTTGCCAAAACAAGTTAAAGTTATCAATGAAGTGCACTCTTCTAGTCTCACAGGCCTTGGACAGCCATGTATTCAATGCAAGCAGCCGACTGAATTTATTGATCCTTCTGTCGATGTTTGGAAGTGGTCCACTGATAAAGGATTGCACTTCCAGGTTTTCAAGTTTGTCTAAAAGCCTGGAGAAATCCTTTTTTAAAACTTCTGATTCCCCCTTCCTGGTGTCAACTGCACCCACGTGTACCATCAGCTGTTTAATCCCTGTGTGTTTAGACATAACTTGGGGGAGGAGTGCTGTTATATCAGTGACCGTAGCACTTGGAAAGCTGCATGTAGCAAATTTATTATTGTTTATGTCTTTGATAGCACCGTCTCCAAGCAGCAAGATATCTCTGACCTTCACTTTTGGCATAGATTCTCTGTCACTGTTTGCCTGGTGCTTTTCCACAGATTCATCTCTCCTGTTCTCCATAGAATAAGCTTGATTTACTCCATGTTTTTCATTTACAGCAGAGTTTTCTGGTTCATTCACCTTTAGCTCAGTCAGTGGTTGGAATCTGTTTTTTAGCTGGATGTCTGGTGATGCTACATTTGCTCTTGTGATGTCAGCATTCTTTTTTCTAATCCAGTGCTGCTTTGGCTGGGCACCAAGTTTATGCCAGGTGGTATCATTTTGTTTAAATCCCTTTGCTTTGCTCAGTTTTGGGAATGACACTGTATCATCCAAGTTTAAATTCACAGTCTTACCACATTGTGTGATCGGTATTGTCTCCTGAAGTCCTCTTTCAGATTCCAAAGCAAAAATCTTCGTTTGTAGCACACTGATTTCCTGTTGATATATCCAGCAATTTTGGCAGAAAGAGTTTGTAGTAGTTTTTACCCCAGACATGTTAAAAAATAGATACCAAGGCTCCAGTCGCTCGGCGAGTCCAACGTATTGTTTAAAAGGTAAAAAAACCCAAGTAAAAACATAAAAGCAAAATCCAGTTAAAAGAAAGTAAAAAGTAATGTAAAAAAGTTAATCATAAAATCATTGGCTAAATGTAGAGATAACTAAAAAAGAAAAGTAAAGCAGGCATGAGCAAGCAGAGGTGCGACTGCACTCTTCAGAAGCAGGAAGTCAAAAGCATGTTATCTAAATAACACATCTCTCTAATGCTCGAAGTCTCATGACTGTTAAATTACCAATCACAGCTAAACATTCTTCTGGCTCTCTCCAAGTGAGAAGCTGTACTCACGTTCAATGAGGAAGAGGAAGCAGACAAGTCCCATGGCGGTCATGATGAGTCCAGGAACAATGAAAGACAGGCCCCAGTTGGAAGAGACCCAGTAACCAGCGATCAGTGAGCCCAGTATGTTCCCCACAGATGTATGAGAGTTCCACAGACCCATGATCAGACCACGGCTGGAGGGACAAGAAACAAGACTAAATACAAGATCACAGGTGAACTAAACCCACAATAAATAAATAAATCTAAAGCCCTTTTCACACATTGTTTCCAGTAAATGACCCGTAACACAGTACTGGCATCACCAATAGTTTTCACCACGTGACCTGCTGCTGGAAACCACATGTCACCTTTTTCTGGGCAAACTTTTTGGGATTTGCAGACCTGCTTATCATCCTCCAAAAAGGAACTTTCTCAACAGATTTTGTGATTGATGTGTGGTCATTTTGAAGGTTTGAAGCAGTGGATTGTAAAAGTGAAGGGTGATATTTGGTGGATTGAGATTGGGCCTACAGGAGGTAGTGGAGCCATCTTCCTCTTGGATCAAGGATTTTTCAGCCACTACCACCAGGCCGGCTTTCAGGCATCCAGCCACCACCATCTGGCCGGTTCCAGGCTTTCAGCTTTCAGGGTTAGTAGAACATGGCTCCTCCAAAGTTAAGGAACACAGAAGAGGAATATGCAACCATTATTCAGGTAAATGAACTGTTACAACAGCAAAAAGATATGTTCATGGCACTGTTACAGCAACAGCAGGAAATGTTCAAGGACTTTGTTAAAATTATTATGGGCTCAGTGAACACCAGAATGGATAACGTTTCCAAAGAATTACAAGAGCTAAAAGCAAGTTTACAATATACACAGAAGGACGTAGATGAACTTAAAGTCACTCAAGCTAAACAGTCTGAGCACGGAAAAATCACAGAAACTGAAATAGTGAAAATCTGTGAGAGTCTGCAAGTTATGTGTGACAAAAAAGAATATCTTGAAAGTCAATCAAGGAGAAATAATATTGTGATTGATGGAGTTCCCAAATCTACTGGCGAATCCTGGGCAGACTCTGAAGAAAAAGTGAAGGACATTTTTAGGCAAAAACTACAACTACAAAGAGATTTGGAGATGGAGCGTGCACACCGAATAGGAAAACCTGAAGCTGCTAGAAATAGACCAAGATCCATTGTTGTTAAATTTCTGAACTCTAAGGACAAAGCTGTTATGCAAAGAGCAAAGAACCTCAAGGGCACAAAAATTTTCATTAATGACGATTACACTGATGCTGTGCGGTTAAAAAGAAAGGAATTGATGCCAAAGTTGAAAGAAGCACGTGACAAAGGAGACATTGCCTACCTCAGATACGATAAACTCATCATCCATTCTCGCACAAGCACCCCTGAGTAATCTCTGTGCAACTCTGAAGGTATGACAGCACATAAAATTCATGTACTCATTACCAAGAAAAGGTTTAAGACTAGCACATATTAATATAAACAGTCTTAGGAATAAAATCAATGAAGTTGCTGAACTGTTAAATGAGTATAAAATACACATTCTTGCTATCTCAGAGACTCACTTGGACTCTTCCTTTGATGACACAGAACTGTTCATTGAAGGTTACAACATATACAGAAATGACAGAAATGGTTTTGGTGGTGGAGTAGCTTTTTATATTCAGAATCATTTACCAGTAAAAATAAGAACTGATTTAATGAGTTTTAACATCGAAATATTATGGTTGCAAATGCATCTACCTCACGAAAGTCGATACTTCTGTGTTGCTGTTACCGGTCACCAAGTGCCAATTGTGAATATCTTGATACTATCTGTAAAATGTTGGATATAAATACTAATGTAAGTCGGGACATATATTTCATGGGTGACTTAAACATTGACTGGTTTTCTAAAGATTGCTACTTGGAAAAAAAAACTGTTAACTACTGCAAATGCATGTGGACTTACTCAACTTATAAATAAGCCTACAAGAATATGTTTTAGGAGCGACGGCTCCAGAACATCTACCTGTACAGATCATATTTTCACAAACCGACCTGAACTGTGTAAAAAGGTATTGTCTATTCCCATTGGTAGCAGTGATCATAATCTGATCATTTCTGTGTTAACAACCAAGCTGAGTGGATCTGGAACTGTAGTCTTATTTAAAAGATCTTATAAATTGTTTAAAAATGACAAGTTTATTGAAGATGTTCAAGCTATAAGCTGGTCTGATGTGTTGGCCGCTAGTAATCCAGAAATTGCTCTCTTTAAATTTAACAATCTATTCTTGTCATTGATTGAGAAACATGCGCCTTTAAAGAAGTTTACTGTCAGGAATAACGTCACACCTTGGTTGGATGATCAAATGAAAAGAACAGCAGTTACTACAGGAAATAAATGTGATTGGGACCTATATCATAAAATGATAAATTGTGTTACTAAACTTAATAAAAAGAAGAAGAAAATCTATTTTGATAATCAGGTTAAAAATATAGGTAATGATAGTAGGAAGTTATGGAATGTTTTAAATCAATTGACTGGTAAGAAAAATAAAATAATTCCATCTTTTTTGGAAACAGGTGATAAATTTATAACTAAGCCAATATATATTGCAAATTATCTTAATGATTATTTTATAAGAAAATTAGATAAACTAAGAGAAAATATGCCTAATCTAAGTAATGATATATCTCACCTATTAATAAGAAATGAACTGATGAAAAATAAAAACTTAAGGTTTAAATTAGAAAGTGTAAATATAGATCAAGTAAAGAATCTTTTAAAAGCCTGTAAAAACAAACCACCAGGTGTCGATGGTTTTGACAGCAGGCTTCTTAAACTAGCTGCTGACTCTATTGCCCCAGTTCTAACCCACATCATTAACCTCAGTTTTATCTGCTGTACCTTCCCACATGCATGGAAGCAGGCTAAAATAGTTCCTCTGCCCAAAGATAAGAAATTGCCTTTCTCTGGTCCCAACAGTCGCCCGATAAGTATATTACCTGTATTATCTAAAATAATGGAATCTATAGTATATGATTAAATTAACAACTATTTTTATACAAATGATTTATTAACAGATTTTCAGCATGCATACAGAAAAAGTCACTCCACTGCCCCTGCACTGACTCACATGTCTGATGATTGGCTTAGAGAGACTGAAAAGAGAAATATTATTGGTGCTGTATTTTTAGATTTTTCTGCGGCCTTTGACATCATAGATCACAAACTGTTATTAACAAAATTATCTTGTTATGGTTTTGAGCAGTCAGCAATCACATGGATGTACAGTTATTTGTCAAACAGAACTCAGACAGTGTTTTTTAATGGCAGTCTCTCAGGTATAAATATCACATGTGGCGTACCCCAAGGCAGTTGTCTGGGTCCATTATTATTTAATATTTTTACTAATGATTTACCGTACACTTTACATTAAAGTGTTAAGCACAGTAAAAACTAACTGCATGATTTTAGGTTCAAATTATAACATTAATCAAAACCCTGTAATTAATATTAAAATTAATAACGCAATTATTAAACAGGTGCATGAGACCAAACTGCTGGGTGTAACAGTTGACTCAAGATTATCATGGAAAGAACATATTAACAATATCATTGCAAAAATGGGAAGAGGTATATCTATTATCAGTGGTGGGAAGAGTACTGAAAAATCATACTCAAGTAAAAGTACTATTACTTACCATAAAATGTAATGTGAGTGGAGTAAAAGTACCTGTCCTAAATACCACTCAAAGTACGAGTAAAAAGTAGCCCCTTCAAAAGTACTCAAGAGTAGGGAGTAGTGAGTATTATGCTGTGACTTATTCCACCTTATACCCTGTGAAATAAATATGTAGCTTTATAACAGTGTCGTTCTCTTTTACATTCAAATTGCGCATTGTATTCTGCAGTGTATTTAGTAGCGGTTTAAAGCCATTTTGCGATTTAAGTCATTATACATAGGCCTACAGTATAACCAGCAACAACCCCGCTCCTCTTCTCATCAATGACGACGACTGACGAGATAGTCTTATTAAGCAGTCGTTGCTTGTGATGATTTTTTGCGTCTTCTCGAACACGTCCATACTGCTGCATTAATAAAATGACCGTGCCTTCACTAATTTCGGTTGCCTGAAACATTCGGTGCATCCCTAATTCACATTGGCTCATAAAACCTAACACAGTTTTATTTATGCCCCCACACTATATTTGTGACGTTTATTGTACCATTTAACATAAATATTTAAGATATGATACTTAGCAAATATGAAATCTTTTTAAATTAGAGGAAGAACTCTTGAATGCTGATATTTCAACCGGTCTGGGCAAGCAAAGTAGGCATGACATAACGACACAATTGCCCTTCTTCGCCTTCATTGTAAAAAGCTCCTTCAGGTACGGCCAAGGATGCTGAAGTGCTGTATTTGAGTTACTGCATGTTGAAGCATCCACCACACTTCCTTCCTCCTCCTCCTCCATGATTAAACTAAATTGGCGCCAGGTGTTTTGAAGTCTGTCTGATGCAAGTTTTCTATGCGCAGTTTGATTGGACGGGAATCACTGGACTGATTATTCTCCTTAGCCAATCATCATTGACAGGAAAAAAAAATGAACAATGTAGTGACTGCAGGTTGAGGGAAAATAGTGCAGTAAAAGTACAGATACAGCACTAAAAATGTACTCAAGTACAAGTAAAAGTACACTGTTTTTAAACTACTTAATAAAGTACAATTCCTGAGAAAAAATACTCAATTACAGTAATGAGAGTATTTGTAATTCGTTACTTTACACCACTGTCTATTATGAGAAGACATGCACATTTTTTAACTTCAAATATTATGAATTATGCGATGAAAGCACTAATATTGACGTACCTCGACTATTGCCCAGCAGTTTGGTCGAATGCCACTGGTGAGTATATGAATAAATTACAACTTATACAGAATAGAGCTGCTCGTGTAGCACTTAGGTGCAGCTATAGGAGAAATATTATATTAATGCACAAAGATCTTAACTGGTTGTTGGTCAAAGATAGACTGTTGTATTCACTGTTGATTTTCATAAGAAACATTTCCATTTCAAAATTGCCTTTTGTTTTGTTTAAGTATCTTTCTTTTAGTGTAGACAATCATCAGTATAGTACCAGACATGCAACTAAAGGCAGCTTCACCTTACCCATAGCAAGAACAAATGCCGTAAAAAACACTGTTATGTTCAGAGGTATGAAGGAATGGAATAAACTACCAACGCATATTATACTTACTAACAATGTCAATAAATTTAAATTATATGTAAAACAGCATCTATCAAAATAATACATCTGACTGTTTAGATTTATTTATTTTCGTGTGTGAACATGTGTAGGTATATATATAGGCGTATGTGTATGAATGTGTTTTTATATGTGTGTATATTTCATGCCCGTATGAGGGTACATATGTACTTTGATATGTGTATATACAGTGGTGGGAAGAGTACTGAAAAATCATACTCAAGTAAAAGTACTATTACTTACCATAAAATGTAATGTGAGTGGAGTAAAAGTACCTGTCCTAAATACCACTCAAAGTACGAGTAAAAAGTAGCCCCTTCAAAAGTACTCAAGAGTAGGGAGTAGTGAGTATTATGCTGTGACTTATTCCACCTTATACCCTGTGAAATAAATATGTAGCTTTATAACAGTGTCGTTCTCTTTTACATTCAAATTGCGCATTGTATTCTGCAGTGTATTTAGTAGCGGTTTAAAGCCATTTTGCGATTTAAGTCATTATACATAGGCCTACAGTATAACCAGCAACAACCCCGCTCCCTCTTCTCATCAATGACGACGACTGACGAGATAGTCTTATTAAGCAGTCGTTGTTTGTGATGATTTTTGCGTCTTCTCGAACACGTCCATACTGCTGCATTAATAAAATGACCGTGCCTTCACTAATTTCGGTTGCCTGAAACATTCGGTGCATCCCTAATTCACATTGGCTCATAAAACCTAACACAGTTTTATTTATGCCCCCCACACTATATTTGTGACGTTTATTGTACCATTTAACATAAATATTTAAGATATGATACTTAGCAAATATGAAATCTTTTTTAAATTAGAGGAAGAACTCTTGAATGCTGATATTTCAACCGGTCTGGGCAAGCAAAGTAGGCATGACATAACGACACAATTGCCCTTCTTCGCCTTCATTGTAAAAAGCTCCTTCAGGTACGGCCAAGGATGCTGAAGTGCTGTATTTGAGTTACTGCATGTTGAAGCATCCACCACACTTCCTTCCTCCTCCTCCTCCATGATTAAACTAAATTGCCAGGTGTTTTGAAGTCTGTCTGATGCAAGTTTTCTATGCGCAGTTTGATTGGACGGGAATCACTGGACTGATTATTCTCCTTAGCCAATCATCATTGACAGGAAAAAAAAATGAACAATGTAGTGACTGCAGGTTGAGGGAAAATAGTGCAGTAAAAGTACAGATACAGCACTAAAAATGTACTCAAGTACAAGTAAAAGTACACTGTTTTTAAACTACTTAATAAAGTACAATTCCTGAGAAAAAATACTCAATTACAGTAATGAGAGTATTTGTAATTCGTTACTTTACACCACTGTGTATATATATGTGTATATGTATGTGTGTATGTGTATGTGTATTTATCTTTTCCATTTATTTGTTGTATTTTTAATTATTTATTTTTTCTTTTTGTTTACATATATATTTTTCAGGACCCCAGGAAGAATAGCTGTAGCATGGCTGTAGCTAATGGGGATCCTTTAAAAAAAAAAAAAAAAAAAAAAACCACGTACACATGCACATCATTACTGGAAAAATAGCAAGTCACCTCTTGGTCACCCGGCAACATTGACAATTCGAGTTCCTAAAACAACTTGTCAATGGCAATGATGCAATGATAGACGTCTAAACTGCCAAAGTTCACCTGAAGAAGGAGGTAACGTACATATCGATTTTGATATAACGTACATACGTAAATATCAAAATCTGTCGAATCTATCATGCTTGTCTGCACCTGTTTGTCTTAAAAAAACAACCTTGTCATTATTTGTTATTCTTTTGTTTATTGACACCTGGTGTATTTTATTAATAAATAAAAAACAAAAAAAAACAAGAGTGATTAAAAGGAAAAAAGGGCAGTGTAATTCAGTAGGTAAAATGAAATGTAGTAGTTGTGGTTTTCTCTATATCACAATCAATATTTTAATATCTGTCTGCTAATGTATGCTGGTATCAGTAACATTTTACATTATATTACATTTAGCTGACGCTTTTATCCAAGGCGACTTACATTAAGCTTCAATTCACCAGTGTTAAAGCTGGAACACCACTGGAGACAAGGTGTGTAAAGTGTCTTGCCCAAGGACACAACAACAGTATGAACTGTGGGGAAAGCGGGAATCGAACCACCAACCTTTCCGGTTGAAGGACTACCGCTCTACCACTGAGCCCCAGTAACATAAACTGACATACTTATGTGTAATTACACTTGATCAAAGGTTTACATACCCTGGCGTTTTTGACCTGATAACATGCACACATGTTGAAACAGATTTGAATGGCTACTAAATGTAACCATCCTCACCTGTGATCTGTTGCATGTCATCATACGGCGTTGGACAAGTCAGCTGTTTCCATTTAGTCTGAGTAGCTGCGTTTTTTAGCAACTTTTGTGTAGTCTGTTGGGGTAGAAGGGCATACATCCTCTCCTCAACTCGGTGTTTTAATTTGAGTTTAATTAGATCCAATCATAAATATGAATTATTGGCCGTTTGTTGTGGTTACAAGCACCACAGCCATCTTTAGTTTTGGGTAGTATGCGGCTAGCTATTATGATAATTAGAAGCTTTCTATTTCTTTTTGTACAGAACACTAATTTGTTTAATGTTTAGCTCTATTCTGAAATCTTTTCTAGTGTTGTATACACTTGATTTTGTGTTTACTCTTGCCTCTGCTGGAGTACACCATGTGTGCGCTCTCTTCCCCCAGCTTACGACTTTGTCATTAGTGTACCTTATTTGATCTTACGTTATCGCTACATTGTTGTGTTTCTTAAGAAGCACACACCAGGTAGTTTTTTTCATCTACACAGGTATAATAGCATTGACCTGTTTGAATATTTAGTTTGACAACTCACCTTGGTCTAATTATTACCACTGTGGTGGTAACTCTTGCTGGGTAGGTGGTGTGTGCGCCCCCCTCCCCCCAGCTTGAGGTTAGTGTGTAGCATTCACCAGGTTTAACAGACTACAACTTTCATTGCTGTGACCTTGCACACAAGGAGCATGATGGCTGGGCCCTCACTAGCTTGTGTCGATAACATTGTCCTCCTGCTCCATACTGGATTCCAGGCAGCATAGGCTTCAAAAGCTATGTGTGTCTAGGCAGTGCCTCCATGCTCTTGCTCCATGGAGAAACAGGCACAGCGGTGTATGCCAGAGGGAGGTCGTCACCACGGAGGCCAACCTCACAGGATGAAGGGGGGGGTAAGTCTGCCAGCACTCAGGGACAATGGTCAATGCGAGAGCGGGGGCAATCACATCAATGTGGTGGAGCTCCATGCTGTACATCTGGCTCTCAAGTTTTTTCTGCCATATCTGAGGGGGAGGCACGTCCTCATACAGTCAGACAACACCACAACCGTATTCTATATAAATCATCAGGGAGGTACGAGATCTGTTCGACTTCTGAAGGCCTCCCAGGACCTCCTGACATGGGCTGCTTCTCGCCTGTCCAGTCTGTGGGCAATGTATCTGCCAGGGGGGGAAAAAATCAGGTTGCGGACTCCCTCTCGTCAATGACTTCTGTCGGGAGAATGGCGCCTCCACCCAGAGGTGGTGCATTCGATCTGGAGCCTCTTTGGCAAGGCCAAAGTGGATCTTTTTGACTCTCAAGAGTCAACTCATTGTCTCCTGTGGTTATTCCTGATGGAGACAACAGGTTCTTTAGGTCAGGATGTCCTGGCTCATCCATGGCCTCAGACTCTTTTGTATGCCATTCCACCATTGCCATTGATTATGCCAACCCTTCAGAGGATTCTGCAGGAAGGTCACAGTGTGTTGTTGGTGGCCCCCTTCTGGCCAGCACGGCCGTGGTTTCCACTGCTACACAAACTGGGTATCTTGGCGGCTCCCGCACAGGGTGGATCTTCTTTCCCAAATGGGGGCGCACTGGCTCAGTGGTAGAGCGGTCGTCCTTCCCGCTCTCCCCACAGTTAATACTGTTGTTGTGTCCTTGGGCAAGACACTTAACCCCCCTTGCATCCAGTGGTGTTCCAGCTGTAACACTGGTGAATGTATGTCGCTTTAAATGAAAGTGTCAACTAAAAATGTAAATGTAACACTGGTGAATGGAAGCTTTATGTAAGTCGCTTTGGATAAAAGCGTCTGCTAAATGACTAACTGTAAATTTCAAATGAGCAGTTGGATCTGGCACCCCAACCCCCACAAGCTCCAGCTTTGGGTCTGGGCTCTGGAGGGTCTGAGCAGGTGCTGACAGACTCAGAGCCTGTACGGCGAACCATCCTAAATGCCAGGGCTGTGCCCACTCGTAACCTGTATGACAACAGGTGGGGTTTGTTCTCCAGGTGGTGTATTGGCCGTGGGGAGGACCCTGTCTCTTGTTCAGTTCCTATCATTTTGGAGTTCCTGCATTCCCTCCTGGATATGGGCCGTTTTCCAACTGTCAAGGTTTATGTTATGGCAATATCAAGTCAACACTCTAGAGTGGACACTGACACAGTTGGGAGTCACAGTCTTGTGCCTTATTTCGCGAGGTGCCGAAGTTCGCAAAGGTTGCATTAGCCACCCTTTGAGCCTTTGGCGCGGGCAGACCTACGGCGGGTATCTCTGAAGACTGCGTTTTTGCTGGCAATTACAGCAGCAAAACGTGTAAGAGAGCTACAGGTTCTGTCAGTTAGTGACTCATGTTTGAGATGGAACTCTGATGGGTCAGGTGTTAATGCTTTCCTTCCGAAAGTGCTATCTCACATCCACTGTAACCAGTCGATACGCCTAGCAAGGTTTGATCCCCTACCAGAGGAGGGTGCAAACAGGCCAGAAATATCTTAGATATTTCAAGAGTGCTGCGTCCCTGTGAAAGACTTTTTTTTTATTTTTCAGAGTCAGTTTCCTGAGGAGAAGAATCTTCCAAATAATTACGCATACCTTGATATAGGGTGTTGATCTCCTTAGGCCACACCCTCCCTTGTTACACAAATACACATCACCTGATGCATTAAATCCAATAAGGATTCAAGTTTATACAGCTTGGAGTTGGAAATTATGGATAAAATGATGATGTAGTCAAAATAATCACTCGCCTAATAATTGTGCACACAGTGTAGTATAACTTGCTCTCAGGCTGGTTTTGTTGGTTTGTTTGCATGTCATCTTGAGGCATGTCCTGCTAAATTTAATTACTTGAATCAGACGGGTATTTAAGTGTGAACCACCGTGGCAGCGCTCGTGGCAGCCCTCGCGTGAAAACCAAAGAGAGTAAAGACCATCAACTCACCGAAAGGTTACATGAGTATTGCACTTTTTTTGGACCAATTGTTTGCTCTTTTAAATTTATTCTTACTAATTTTATTGTTTAATGTTAATGTTTTTAAATCCCTATTGTCAATACAACACGGAAATCATCATCTGATGCAACCATAATAATCTACACATTGTATCGCTGTCCATAACTGCCCCTTCTACTTTCCCAATAGGCTTGTGGAACTGCCAGTCTGCTGTGAACAAAGCTGATTTCATTACAGCCTTTGTTAAACATTCTGGTCTTTTAGTTTAGTAGCACTTACAGAAACATTGATCAAACCAGAGGACTCTGCCACTCCCGCTAACCTCTTCCTAATCATACTTTCTCCCAAAGTCCTTCACAGGATGGGGTAGAGGGACCAGCCTACTTATCCATAATATGCTACCCCTATGGTGGTACTAGGAGACTTCAACATCCACCTTGGAAAGCCACAGGCTGCTAACTTCGATAACCTGACTGCATCACTTGACCTAAAGCAGGTTTCAACATCAGAAACTAGGGGTGTGCATTGGCACTGCCCTCACGGTTCGATTACGATTCACCAGGTAACGATTCAATTCAATTCAATTCTACGATGCATCAAAATTCTACTGCACACAAGGCAAATTTTTCATCAGTCATGAGGCAATACAAGCAGATATTAAACAACAGATTTTATTGGCTGCTATACATCTCCTGTATCTTTGATATAAAAGTTATTAAATTAAATAAAATGTAATTGAATAAAATTAAATAAAATGTAATTAAATAAAATTAAATAAAATGTAATTAAATAAAATTAAATGGTATAGGGTATTGGATATGGCATTTTCAAACCTGAAAAAGAAAACAATCAAAATCACTGCTTTCAGTGCTTTTTTTTTTTTTTTTTACTCTCAGTAAAATAGCAGCTCTAAGACAGGGCACTTCCTGAAGTCTTGTGCAAATATTAAAATAATAAGTAACACTATTTTAACAACAACAACCCAGGAATAAAAATTCTCAGTGCAACAACAGTAACCACTTATTAATGTGAAACTTTTTTCAAGTCATAAAGTAAAGTGCAAACTATTCTCAACAAAACCGCAGCTTAGCAGCTTTAAGACAATGACAATTATATGCCTGCCCTGATCAGCTGCATACAATAAAATATTAAGATGTGAAATACAGTAATGTAAACCAAAAATAAAGTGTGTAGTCTTAGCCTACTACCAAATTTGTGCAAACAAACAACTTCTTCCGTCTGAGTTCACCATCACCATCATCAACAATCCGTTTCAGAGTGAGGAAATGTATAGTTTAACCTAAGCCTACATCATAACTTCTCACTGTTTAGCATTTGGGAATTTCAAGGTTCTTGTGCAAAAACAAAAACTCCTCGCTAATATAATGTGATGTTATGGTCACATAGGACTCTTGTAATGGCTACACGTCTGATTCCATTACCAACCTGACAATCCAACGGTCTCTGCTCGCATCTTAGCATGCCTGAGTGACATCTCACTTTGGATGAAGGACCATCACTGGCAGCTGAACCTTGCAAAAACAGAACTGCTTGTGATTCCGGCCAAACCAAAGACCCACCACAACCTCTCCATTCAACTAGTCTCATCAACCATGACACCAGCCAGCACTGCCAGAAACCTGGGAGTGGTAATTCACAAGTCATGTCTCCAGCACCACCCAGTCCTGTAGATTCATCGTCTACAACATTTGTTTGAAAATTAGACCTTTCCTATCTGAGCACTCTACGCAAATTCTAGTCCAGGCTCTTGTCTTGTCCAAACTGGATTATTGCAATGCTCTACTGGCTGGACTCCCTGCTGCACAACCAAACCTCTGCAGCTGATCCAGAATGCAGCGGCAAGAGCGGTCTTCAATGAACCGAAGAAAGCGAATGTAACGCCTCTCTTAATTAGCTAACATTGGCTCCCTGTTGATGCCCAAGTTCAAAGGTACCATCCCAAAAAGGAAAAAAAAAACTCTCACATACATTCTCTGGATCTGTTCCACATTGGTGGACGGGGAAATTAAAAGGTAGTGTTCTCAAAACGGCACTAATTCTCGTTAATTGAAATTAAAGGCAAGAATGTTTCTGTAACATGCACGCTATGTCCAGGAAAAAAAGACTTTATGTCTGCCTCAAGCAACTCAAATCTTATGAAGCACCTCACATCAACACATGCTAACACGACACTTGTTGCTGCTGCTAACCCCAAAGGCAGCTAGCGTGAGTTCCAGCGAAGGAGACAGAGCCACTGTTAAAACAAGCAACAGGTGACCAAGCCAGAACTGAACACATTGATTGCAAGGTATGTTGTAATCAATGTTAGTTGTTAGATGAGGAGTATTTTAGTATAGATTAATGTGTGACTATGTAATGAATGAATAATTGATTTGTAAAGCCACAACTTACTCCTGTCTAAACTATCATTATTTAACATTTCCCCTGAGGCAGTACATTGGTTCACATCATACCTTCAGTCTAGAGTCCAGTGTGTGAGAGTTGCCCAGGACAAATCCTCATTCCGGAACATAAAGATGGGCATACCACAGGGCTCAATATTGGGACCCTTGCTGTCCAGTCTCTTTATAAATGACTTGCCTCTAGTCGGCTCAGGGGCCAGCTGCCAGCTCTATGCGGATGATGCAGTTTTTTATGCACCCACCAGGACACCTGAGCAGGCTGCTGATCTTTTAACCACATGTATGGCTGAGGTTAAACAGTGGCTCAACCGAAATCAGTTGGTGCTAAATCTGACTAAAACTGTCTCTATGTGCTTTTGCATAAAAAACCAAAATATAGAACGTTTTCAAATAAACCTTAAAAATGAAAAAATACATACAGTAACTGAATTTAAATACCTTGGGTTGCTCTTGGACCCTCAACTCAAATTTGATAAACATATTAAAAAAAATTCTAAAACAATACAAAATAACTTAAACTGTTTTAAATTGATCAGACATTTCATCCTAAACCAGGCAGCTCTGCTGTACATGCACGCTCTGGTCTTCTCACATATATCCTACTGTATGACATCATGGGCACAGGCCACTCCCACAGTCTCAAAACGGATTGGCTCATTATACAATCAAGCAATAAAAATTATGGATAAAAAGCCAGCCCGTTACCATCACTGTAGCATTCTTAAAAAACACAATTTATTAAGTTTTGAAAGCTTTGGTCATTTATGCTTTCTTAAATTAGTACTCAAGTGCATTAATAATCTGGCTCCGAAGCCACTCAGTTCATTTGTTCAGAGACAGAACAGTAACAGAGCCACCAGGAGTTCCTCAAACCACAACCTTAAAATCCCATACTGCAGAACCACTTTTGGACAGACAGCCTTTTCCTATAAGAGCAGCAAACTGTGGAATCTATTACCTATTGATATTAAGGTTATATCTGATTTTAAATTGTTTACCTTTAGGCTTAAATCTTAAAAACTGTACCCATTTTTAAATGTTGTATTTTGGTGAGTGTAAGATTGGATGGGTGAAGAAATGGCATGGATGATATGTACTTTATTCATGGATTGGTATTTATAGTTGTATATACTGTTGTGTATAATGCTTTCATAGTGTATTACCATTGTTTTTATAATATTAGTGTAGAGTAGAAAAGCCCAACCAGGGACAAGAGTTGAGAATTAGTATTTGCTATAAACTCTATATACATCACATCAGCTGCAATATTTATTTTGTAACTATGTTTGATTGTATGGTCCCTGTAATAAATAAATAAAAGATAAAAAGATTTGCGTCCCCGGAAAAGCGCTATATAAAATTGATGTAATAATAATAATAATAATAAAATTAATAATAATACTGTATTGTTCATTTTCACTGAGAATGAACAACATGTTAATCTACAGAGAGAGTTGGATTGTGTTCTGTTTATTTCTGCAATAATTTACAGGTACAGAGATTTGCACTTAATGGCCAGGTCTCCCTTTGTTTTACCCAAGTTTACATTTATGTCTTAATTTTGCACTTGAATTTTCTTTTCAATCTTTATTTATTATATGTTTTTATTTGTTGCAGAAGCGTGTCAACCAAGACAGCCCTACAACATCCAGAGACTTGAGGTACTCAGGGCGTATCTCATCCACCCCCGGTGCCTTGCCACCGAGGAGCTTCCCAACTACCTCAGTGACTTCGGCCTGGGTGATGGAGTCCACCTCCGAGCCTTCGGCCTCTGCTTCCTCAGTGGAAGACGTGTCGGTGGGGTTAAGGAGATCCTCGAAATATTCCTTCCACCGCCCAACAATTATATCCCCAGTTGAAGTTGATTCCCACCTCCACTGTAAACAGTGTTGGCAGGGCACTGCTTCCCCCTCCTGAGGCGCCGGACGGTTTGCCAGAATTTCTTTGAGGCCGATCGATAGTCCTTCTCCATGGCCTCTCCGAACTCCTCCCAGAGCCGAGTTTTCGCCTCCACCACCACCCGGGCTGCAGTCTGCTTGGCCTGCCGGTACCTATCAGCTGCCTCAGGAGTCCCACGAGCCAACCAGGCTCGGTAGGTCTCCTTCTTCTGCTTGACGGCATTCCTTACTTCCGGTGTCCACCACCAGGTTTGAGGGTTGCCTCCATGACAGTCACTGGAGACTCTACAGCCACAGCTTCGAGTGGCCATTAAGGTGGAATAGAGGTGGAGAACATGGTCCACTCGGACTCAGTGTCTCCAACCTCCCTTGGGATTTGGTCGAAGCTCTGCCGGAGGTGGGAGTTTAAGATCTTTCTGACAGGGGGCTTTGTTAAACGTTCCCAACAGACCCTCACAGTACTTTTGGGTCTGCCGGGTCTGTCCAGCTTTCTCCCCCGCCATCGACAGCTCCACCCCGCTCTTCATCCGAGTGTTCAAGACATACGGCCAGAGGTCAGATGAAACAACTACAAAGTCGATCATCAATCTCCGGCCTAGGGTGTCCTGGTGCCACGTGCACTGATGGACACCCTTATGCTTGAACATGGTCTTCATTATGGACAAACTGTGACTAGCACAGAAGTCCAATAACAGAACACCGCTCAGGTTCCGATTTGGGGGGGCGTTCCTCCCAATAACGCCCCTCCAGGTGTCACTGTCGCTGCCCACGTGAGCGTTGAAGTCCCCCAGTGAAACAACGGAGTCCCCAGTGAACTTTTCAGAACCAATCCCACAGATTCTAAGATGCTGGGGCAATGCTGTTCAGCCTATAGGCAGACACGACAGTGAGAGACCTATCCCAAACCCAAAGTTGCAGGGAAGCAACCCTCTGCATTTATTAATTGATGTTTTAAAGTTCAATTTAAATCTCATTTATTTTGTAAAACATTTAAGACTTTTTAAGTGCGCTTATTGCTTGATTTTTTTAGGTCACGGTAGCGGTCATAAAGAAGTGTTGTCAACTGAAAAAACAAATAGCCTACTACCCTAAATCAGAGTGGCTCTTCTCGCACATAAAACTGTTGTAATAAAATGCAGAAACGTGTGAAAGGGGCTTAAGACGAAATCTGGGCTAAGCCAGGAGTACAATGAAACTAATCAGAGCAGAAACACACTGGTGTGCAGTGTGAATGAAAGCAGTAGCAGCTCCCGTTCATTCAGTAAGCCTTACCGTCCTTTTCCAAACCAGTTCCCGATACAGGTCACTACACTGGGCCAGCCTGTGGTTTGGACCAAACCATTCGCCACCTGCAACATACACCACTGCAAATTAGTCCCAGGTTTAATTGAAAGAACTTTTGAGAACCAAAGGCTGTGGCTGGCTCTAGGGTTTAATTGTAATGATGTGTGGTCACATGACCTTTGAGAATCTTGACCTAATACACCAAGTCAAGTTATATTATTAGAGAATTGGTGGGAAAAAAAACAATCTTCTTGGGGCGCCTTGGAACATGTACCATATACTCGAGAGACCTGGGTTCAATTAATTTGCCCAATGTTATTCCCCTATCTCTCAGCGTGTCTGTCTACTATCCTATCAAAAAAAGACAAAACCAAAAAATAATCTTTAAAGACATAGCAAATGATGTATATGTGAAACAGTGTGCGCTGATGGAATTTTAACTTTCTATCACATTTAGGCCAGCAACCCTCAGACTGTGTGTCTAACTCGCATAATTTCCTCTTACGCAACTGAGCGGACCCTGTTTATCTCCAATGGTAACAATGCTCCCTAGAAAGATTGTGCTAGAACTAGCCTCACACTCAAAGCCCTTAGGGCTCTATTAGAGCAGCATCACAAGATGCTAGCTGTCGTGCTCAGGGACGGGCGGTAGCGTGACTTGGCAAAGACAGCACTCTGTACTCTAAAAGCTAACCTGGACCAAAGCATGTTTGTAGAGAACCACAGTCAAAGTATTTCATCTCTCGAGCTCACATTCTTGGGCTACCTGAGTCTACTGAGAGCGGATGTTTTTTTCTAAAGTGCGTTCCACAAGTTGTTTGGGGAGCACTTTAGAAAAAGGGAGCGATTTCGGCAGTAGCTCAGTGGGTAGAGCGGCCGTCCTTCGACCGACGGGTGGGCAGTTCGATCCCCGCTCCAAACATCCCAAAACATCATAACATCTCGCTCTCCCCCACATACTGTCGTTGTGTCCTTGGGCAAGACACTTAACCCACCTTGCCTCCAGTGGTGTCAGATGTAACACTGGTAAAGCGCTTTGAGTGTCTACTAGGTGGAAAAGCTATATATATATAAGCTATATAAATAAGAAAAAATATTTCCCTGCCAGAAATCGGGCTTGGTAGCTCCTCAGACATTCTCCACATGCCTCGAGAATGTGGCACACAATATACATCAACAGACATCCCAAGCCACTCAGAAGTGTCACCTGTATCACCTGTGAAATGTGTAAATGTGCACAAAACTTATGAGGATATTGCTGTTGCTTATTGCTAAGCATCTTAATATAAAAATATGTACGATTATTTTGCAGTATAAACACCCGTCTTTTTCCTTTAATTACATACATTTGTGCTCATGAGTTCAATCACAATACCCTGGCAGAATTTGTAATTTTTAGAGAATTTTTTCACTCAAAGTTAGTGTTTGGGTGAAGCCATTTACTGACTTACCAACAATTGTGATTACTGTTTATAAATCATAATGACAAAAACTACCCAAATGACCCAAATCAAAAGTTTACCCCAGTTTTTAATACTGTATATTGCCAACTTTAACATCAATGACAGCTTGAAGTCTGCCACAATTGCCAGAAATAATAACTGTCTGGCAGTTGTGGCTGAAAGTTTTGTTGGTCTACCTGACATTTGGTTTCAACAGAATCCCTCATTTTGACACTTCTTTATTAGAGTTTGAACACTGCTGATTGGAATTCTCAAATCCTTGGATATCTTTTTATATCCCCTTCCTGTTACATACGTCGACAAAAATGTTTGTACCCTTCGGTCAATGAAAGAAAAACTCACAATGGTCACAGAAAAAACTTTATTCTGAATAAAAGTAATAATAAATAAAAATTCTATGAATGTTAACCAATGAAATTCAGGCATTGCTTTTCAACCATGCTTCAACGGAATTATTTTAAAAAATAAACTCATGGAACAGGCCTGGACAAAATTGATGGTACCCCTAACTTAATATTTTGTTGCACAACCTTTTGAGGCTATCACTGCAATCAGACGATTCCTGTAACTGTCAATGAGACTTGTGCACCTCTCAGCAGGTATTTTGGCCCACTCCTCATGAGCAAACTGCTCCAGTTGTTTCCGGTTTGAAGGGTGTCTTTTCCAGACGGCATGTTTCAGCTCCTTCCAAAGATGCTCAATAGGATTGAGGTCAGGGCTCATAGAAGGCCACTTTAGAATAGTCCAATGTTTTCCTCTTAACCATTCTTGGGTGTTTTTAGCTGTGTTTTGGGTCATTGTCCTGTTGCAAGACCCATGACCTGCGACTGAGACCAAGCTGTCTGACACTGGCCAGCACATTTCTCTCTAGAATCCCTTGATAGTCTTCAGATTTCATTGTACCCTGCACAGATTCAAGACACCCTGTGCCAGATGCAGCAAAGCAGCCCCAGAACATAACAGAGCCTCCTCCATGTTTGACAGTAGGGACAGTGTTCTTTTCTTGATATGCTTCATTTTTCCGTCTGTGAACATAGTGCCTTGGCAAAAAGTTCCATTTTTGTCTCATCTGTCCATAGGACATTCTCCCAGAAGCTTTGTGGCTTGTCAACATGTAGTTTGGCATATTCCAGTCTAGCTTTTTATGATTTGTTTTCAACAATGGTGTCCTCCTTGGTCGTCTCCCATGTAGTCCACTTTGGCTCAAACAACGACGGATGGTGCGATCTGACACTGATGTTCCTTGAGCATGGAGTTCACCTTGGATCTCTTTAGAAGTCTTTCTGGGCTCTTTTGTTACCATTCAGATTATCCGTCTCTTTGATTTGTCATCAATTTTCCTCCTGCTGCCATGTCCAGGGAGGTTGGCTACAGTCCCATGGATCTTAAATTTCTGAATAATATGTGCAACTGTAGTCACAGGAACATCTAGCTGCTTGGAGATGGTCTTATAGCCTTTACCTTTATCATGCTTGTCTATAATTTTCTTTCTATTCTCCTGCGACAACTCTTTCCTTCTCTTCCTCTGGTCCATGTTGAGTGTGGTACACACCATGTCACCAGACAACACAGTGACTACCTGAAGCCCTATAAATAAGCCCACTGACTGATTACAAGATTGTACACACCTGTGATGCTAATTAGTGCACACACCTTGAATTAACATGTCCATTTGGTCACATTATTTACAGTCTTTTCTAGGGGTACCATCAATTTTGTCCAGGCCTGTTCCATGAGTTTATTTTTTAAAATAATTCCGTTGAAGCATGGTTGAAAAGCAATGTCTGACTTTCATTGGTTAACATTCATAGAATTTTTTTATTATTTATTACTTTTATCAGAATAAAGTTTTTTCTGTGACCATTGTGAGTTTTTCTTTCATTGACCGAAGGGTACCAACATTTTTGTCCATGTCTGTATTTACAGTTTAATTACTTTTTTCTTTGACAATTATTTTGCTTTCCCCATGACTCAGAATACAGAAACGTATACATATACATATACATATACATATATATATATATATATATATATATATATATATATATATATATATATGTATATATATATATATATATATATATATATATATATATATATATATATATATGTATAAATATACATACATATATACATATATATATATATAAAATAAAGAAAATCAAAAAGAAAACTGATAAACTGCATTTCTAAAGTGTCATCCAAATCAAATCAGTATACCTGTACAATTTAAATTTAATGGCTTCAACCAACCACTAACTGAGTTTTTTGTGTTATCGTTTATATTCAATGAGAAATTGCCAAACAATCACAAATTCTGCCAGGGTATGTAAACTTATCAGTTTGCTTATGTTTGATTGACATTTGTTGTCCGGCTTCAGGTGAATATGTTAAACAGTGACATGAAAAAGTATCTGAAGCCTTTCGAATTTCTCACATTTCTGCCTAAAATCACCATCAAATATGATCTGATCTTTGTCAAAATGACACAAATGAAAAAACTGTGTCTGCTTTAACTAAAACCACCCAAACATTTATAGGTTTTCATATTTTTAATGAGGATAACATGCAAACAGCGACATTTGATGGTGATTTTAGGCAGAAATGTGAAAAATTCCAAAGGCTTCAGATACTTTTTTATGGCACTGTATGTATGTAATATATATATATATACATATATATATATATATATATATATATATATATATATATATATATATATATATATATACATACATACATAATATATATACATATATATACATACATATATATATATATATATATATATATACATACATACATACATACATACACATATATATATATATACATACATACACATATATATATATATACATACATACACATATATATATATATACATACATACACATATATATATACATACATACATACATACACATATATATATACATACACATATATATATACATACACATATATATATACATACACATATATATATACATACACATATATATATACATACACATATATATATACATACACATATATATATATATATATATATATATATATATATACACAAGCGGCTGGTTAGCTCAGCTGGTAAGGACGTGGCCTTTCACACGGGGGGACCCAGGTTCGAATCCCCCTCGGGGTGCTATCCAGTGTGGGTCCTTAGGCAAGACCCTTCGCGCTACTGCCTACCTCATAATGATGAGAGACAATAAATGCTATGAGAAGCCGGCTCAGACGTCGCCCGGCCAAACAAGGTCTGCGTCAGGTGTTGGGGAACCAGCTACTGGAACAAGACGGAGATGGGCGAGATGCGATAACAAGGCTCTGTTGGAATGCTACTACTCCAGTAACCCTAGTCAGAGGGGTTACATGAAGAGAATGTGGGATGAATGGTTACTACATCGAAGCAACTAGTAGCTCAGTGTTCCAACATCCACAAGCGGCAGCTGCTATCACAACTTGAGATTGACGAGATACAACACAAAAAAATGCTACGGCAAGGGGGAGCCAGGATGCAAGGTCCTTCACCCTCCGCGGGTGGTCTCTCATCCTTCGGGCTCGGGTCCTCTACCAGAGGCCTGGGAGCTTGAGGGTTCTGCGCAGTATCTTTGCTGTTCCTAGTACTGCACTTTTCTGGACCGAGATGTCTGGTGTTCTTCCAGGGATCTGCTGTAGCCACTCTTCCAGTTTGGGGGGTTACTGCCCCGAGTGCTCCGATGACCACAGGCACCACTGTCGCTTTCACCTTCCAAGCCTTTTCCAGCTCTTCTCTGAGGCCTTGGTATTTCTCTAGTTTCTCATGTTCCTTTTTCCTGATGTTGCAATCACTTGGTATTGCAACGTCAACCACAACGGCCTTCCTCTGCTGTTTGTCCACCACCACAATGTCTGGTTGGTTTGCCATTACCATTCTGTCAGTCTGAATCTGGAAGTCCCACAGGATCTTGGCTCGGTCGTTTCTCTATCACCTTTGGAGGTGTTTCCCACTTTGACCTCGGGTTTCCAGTCCATACTCCGCACAGATGTTCCTGTACACTATGCCAGCCACTTGGTTATGGCGCTCCATGTATGCTTTCCTGCCAGCATCTTACACCCTGCAGTTAAGTGTTGGATTGTCTCAGGGGCCTGTTTGCACAGCCTACACCTTGGGTCTTGTCTGGTGTGGTAGATTTGGGCCTCTATTGCTCTGGTGCTCAAGGCCTGCTCCTGTGCAGCCATGATGAGTGCCTC